>JARFOD010123111.1:0-28701 GCA_031763545.1 Mopalia muscosa
AGGGCCAGCACGCGGACTGCCGTGTTCCCTCCACAAGAGAAAAGCACATCTCGCTAAGTCATGCTGATTAGAAACATAGTCATTCCATCCTGGAATCACTCTATAACTGTTACATTTAGTCTACGATGACAGTCACTTGACTATCGTAGTAGACTATTCTATAAAATTGCTATTTATGTGTAAGGTATTCAAAGCTAGCTACGCTGGATATTAGATTTATACTCTACACAGAAAATTAATATCGTCGTAAATGCTTTGTTAAGAAACCTATTTACATGCAAGGTAACTCAAATCTAGCAATGCTTTATTGCCGATAAATTGTCTGCGGAGAACGTTAATATCGTTGTGGATGCTTCGTCATGCTTGCTATTGACTAAAATCAGCCCCTGTTAAGTAGCCTTGTTTGTTTGATATAGGTATTACGCCGAGCTTAAAGGAAAACACATGCGGTCTTACATGGGGTTTTGTCGTGTAACATTTTAGTGACATAACAACCTTTAGATTAACGGACTTATTTACATTTAGCCATAAATTAGAATATAACAAACCCGACGTTTTCAAAAAACGATCATAGCAATCATTGTTAAATAGTTTTGTTTGTCTTACTGGGGTTTTACGCCGTAGTTAGGATTATAGCTTAAAAGCATATATATTGTCGTCCTAATAAACCCAGAAGTTGTTAATCCATAATAAGTGTTCCTGTGTTAATAAGATATATTGTCAACTGAAAAAAATAGCATCGCCTTGACCAAATTTCTGTGGTTCTAATAAGATGTTACTAAGCGAGAAGATATCCGTCTAATAATCAAATATATTGTATTCTGAGCAAGAGAGTATCTCTTGGAAAATAACAGACACATACGTTTATATTGGAATTTTTTTTATAAAAAGCCGTCTTTGATTACATTAGGGGGTCTTCTGACTAATTATACACATATATGCACTAATATACAGAAGGCTTAACCCTTCTCCAGTATGTTATTACTGACATTTTGACTGATAATAGATATAATTTTGGAAGAGTTTTTGGTGTAACCCCGTATATTCACAAACGGGAATAGAGAAGTTGTTATAAAACTTTAATATGCCATGAACAGACTTGATGCTTCTCAGAAACATTACATATGAAGACAGCTCCGACTAACCGTTAAGTGTTGAAAACCCGTAGTTGGTCCTCCAGGCTAAACGTTATATTCTATTAACCAGACGGACACTCTGTTAACTGGAGGAGTGCTTCTGGGGTAAACAAATGGCTGAACAAGCAGTCGGTCTGTGCAAACAGAACAAAATAACCCCAAGAATCAGAAACTGAATTCTTATAAACAGACGTGTCGATTATCTATTTATAAATTTGATGAAGTGGAGACATCTATTTAGTCGGGGTGCAGCTGATATGATTCGTTCCCTAGTATATATACATCTGCGTTCAGGTACATTTCTCGGGTTCAAATGTTCAAAGATGTCACAAAAATATGGGTTGTTCATGCGGTGGTCTTTATCAGGCTGATTTGTAGGTTGTATACCATGTGAACTGTTCGGCAATTTACGGGGTATAATTTGGCTCTAGGCCTTTATTGATAACGCTACTTATTTGTATTGCTTAAAAATAAGACAATTGTCACCCTTTCGTTGTCCATGGTAAAAATGATTACAATGGTTACCATTGTTAAAAGGTATTGCATAACTTATTGACATCAAATATTTGTTATAAATAAATTACTGAGTATAATAAAGTGGTCATTTATTTAGACGGTTCTCTGTTCATGGTATTTAAATAATTTTATAATAAAATAGCCACCAGTCATAAGTTCATGACTTCTGGGGGCTTCACGATCTTGGAAAGTGTCCCGGGAAAAAATATGATACACGCGATCATATGCATGACTGTATAAATACACAACTTAACCATGGTAGCCCGTCTAAACACTGGACTAACATCATTTATAACAAAGTTAAAATGTTCATAGTTATATCGATGTTTGAATGTGAAAGCTCTGTACGCTCCAGAATTGAAAAACATTTAGTACGACGTAAAACACAAGTAATTAAAAAAAAACGCTCGGTAGCAACCACGAGGATTATCGTCGCCTTGGAATGCGGTTGGATTTTTATTTGCAGGAAGGCGTATAGGGAACACAACTGACACAAACTGTATGATTAAAACAATTTTACAATGGCATTATCAAGTAAAAGAAGTAGAACTTCAGTTTTAAACTTTCTCTTATATATGAAGTGGAAAAGGTTATTCTGCATGTGCTCTAATATATAACTAAACATAAATATATAAATAACTGCTAATAAAAGTATTTTTTAAAGTTAAACAATTGCAATGCTTATCATAAGTGAAAACAAAGAACAGAAGGGAAATTACTGCTTTAATGACGCCAGTGAACCGGCTGATTTATAACATATAGTGATCAGCGAATAGCCCCTGAACGTTCAGGTAATTATTCCCACAGTATGGAGGTAGTGTCATTTGAGTCATTGTCATCCTAAAACACCCCTGTGCACAGAAACTGCGTAGGTCTGTATTGAGACACGCCTCAACGAATCGTCGTAGTGTCAGAATGTGTCCCATTGGCGCATCCCATACAGTGAGGAACTCCTGCTGCATGTGGTGGATACGATTCCGGGGTGGTAAAACTTATCCTACACCTCTTGTAGACATGTGTGTTTCTGAAAGTATAAACAAAAGATTCTCAATAATAAGTGCATTATAGATACACTGACCCCTTTGGTCTTTTCCCGTATTTTGTTTGTCAGATTTTGTTTAGATTTGCAAAAATTTGAAACAGCAAAGTTAACGTTAAAAGTGATGGTGATGATTGATGGTATGATGGATCACCATGCCGTGCTTCTAGTTATGCATCACAAAAGGCCTTTGGTGATCATTCTTGAATGTTTCTTTAACTGTCACGTCCATAAACGCATTGTCATATTAAAAAGGACAATAGTAGTCTCTGTGTGAGAGAGGCCGTGGGCGTGGCTGGCGGTACGATTGTCCGCCTTCTAATCCTGCGCCCGATAAACCGTTCACGAGTTAGACAGTCTCTGGCGACCATCACGTATTTAAGAACTTCGCAATCCCGATGGTGATTTTTACTAGGTTTCTTATCGGTGTTCCAATGTTTTAAAGCGAGGAACACTGAGAAATGGACAATCCGCAAATGAAATACTCTGGGGTACAAAGACACTGTGCGGGATGAATCACAACAGTACTGGAGTCCAGGATGAATAACTCACGCCAGTTATCTCAATATTAAGAGATAAACTTTGGACTAATCTAACTATAACAAACCAGAAATGATTATCCTGTATATCTCATTTAAGTCGAAACAGTTATACTAGTTAATAAATCAAAGGATGTCAACGCCTTGGTAGTCTGTGCTTCAAGATTTTCAGTTTACACTTAACCTTTACAAGGAAAATCTGCTACACCCTGTCGACCATGTTGAAATTTGTTAGAGGAGCGCTGCACTGTAGTTTGGACACCTGTGTTAATTGCTATTTCACCCAAAAAATATTCCACAATGTTGTTCTGGTGTCTGCCAAACTGAAGCTCTTGTTAACTTACTCAGTGAATAGGAACACATCCCTTAGGTAGTGTTTGTGACATCTGATAAGGTCCCGAGGCTTCGTTTATCCTCTTCATGATACGTGTTAGAAGATCATCAAAAGGTAATTTAACCGCAGGCCATTCTACTCCATGGTTCTTCCATTCTAAATATCTATGTGTTGCCTGCACTCTGTAACAATATTTTAAAAAATAACATTATAAATTTCATATCAGAATCAAAGAACGAGTCGGTCTCTCAGTATAGATGTTTTTAAAGTCGTTCAAATAAGATAAGTGATTGAAATATAAGTTACTAGGGTTTAAGGAAATACTACATGGAAAAACTGGACACTTGAATGTATAAATCGACAAATCATCAGCTATCTTTGACCGTTCGTCTTCATTCAATGGTCTCCAACTTCCATATCTGAAAATTGTCATTAAGTTGTAAAGGCAATGGGTATATGTGATAACATTCGGAAAACGGGCAGCTTGGTATGCTTATTTCTCCACTGGGTTATAATAACTTACCTGTATACCGGAAGTCTACAGGTATACGACAGTCCAGTGAGTGGGAGTTAGTTCCCGCGAAATATAGATTTGGTATTTCACTTGACTCCTAGTTCTGTTTTATGTGGGGTACTTCTTCTTGGGACCAACCGCTACGGACAGTGTACTTTCGCTTCAAATGCAAAGGATGAAGAAAACAATATTTTTTAACCATTCTTACGACTATGATACTGTTATAAACAAGCATTGGATGTAAGATAACAGTAAGGATCTCAGTTCAAACTAAATTATACGCTAGAAGGAATCAATTGAAAACCCCAAAGCTTTCATGATAATTTGTCAATTTTATTGCTGGTTAAGATTTCAAAGGAGTTTATGTACAGTGAAGAGGGAACGCCGTCTTGTCTCCTTTGTTAGTCATTGATCGAAGGTCATATAGAAAATCTAAGTTGATTTAAACTTGGTAATCCTGTTGTGTGACGATGGTAATCTTGGTCATTTGTTGTTGTTGTGTTTTTGTGTCGATACCTTAGAAACTAACTTTACGCACATGTGCATGACTACCAAAGTTGATATTAAAACATTTACGCGGATTGATGCACAATTATTTTGTAAGAATTATTACAGTTCAATAGCTTGGAACAAAAAAAGTATGCAGCAAAGATTTAATGTTGGATACATTGGTTGGTTTTATAAATAGCGGCCTACGTAAATTTTGTTTATCCGAAATTCTCTTTCGAAATTAGACCTCCTACCTTGCTCAATAATCCTTATGTTGTTTAAAATATACCTATGGGCCAATGAGTAGGACATTTATTCCTGTGAATTTTCCTGTTAATAACACCGTGCCATGTGAGAAGAAGCTAAAAGAGATAATTGAACTTACATAATTATGCATATCCATATCAAATACTCTATCCAGATTAACAGCATGGGATGATTTATGATATGTAGAGGCTCCGTGCAGTTGACAACATAAAAATATACTCTAAAACTCATCACCCAAAGCCATCGCCTTGCTACATGATAATAAGCGAACTGCAAATGGCATGTTGCCTATGATGCATCGCTTCCAGATACCAACGATTACGTTTTCATAGGTTGTGTTTAACAGTAGTTCTTCATCCATTTTAAAATCAACATCTCTCAACATGCCATGCCGTTTGGGACGTAATTTTCTCGGCAGCCAACCCGAGTAAATATAAAGGCTCGGAGAAGAAACAGCTGATCAATTTAACGTTTGTGTCCGGACGTGCGTCAAACTTTTTGGTATTGCAAGGAAAAGGTGCATTAATTAGCAGCGGATTGAGTGGTCCGTAAATCTACACGTAAAGAGCTACGGTTGCTATATTCATTCAATCTATATTCATATCTTTGAATTGGGCCAACATTGACATGGATTGAAGTTACAGTGCATGGTATTTTATGTTTCATATTGAAAGCGCAAGCTTCAGCATTAAAATAATTATTGTATATCTTGGTCATGGCGCAACAGTTGTTGTAATACGTTGAAGTTCGTCGTTCAAGGATTTTGAGTCTATAGATCGTTGGGCGCTTTGGAATAAAATACGCGCGGAAGGAATTAGAGGCAATATTCTTACAGTTATACAAAACATATATAAGGGAGTTAAATCGTGTGTCAAATTACGAGATGGATTGTCTCCCTTTTTTCCATGTGAGGTCGGTGTTCGACAAGGGGATAGCTAGCTCCCCTGTTATTCTCGCTCGTCGTCAATGATCTCGAGAGAGGTATATGTATAGTCTTGATGACTATACATATACCTCTCGTATTGTCATGGTATTGAAATAGCTGAAGGAAAAAATTGATTTAATTATATTCTTAAAACTGTTTGTTCTCCTCTATGCAGATGATACGACCAGTCTGGCAACAAATGAGACAGAACCTCAGTCTTCCCTTAATGTTTACTTTGATTATTGTACAAAATGGAAGCTCTCTATAAATGCACAGAAGACCAAAATTGTTGTCTTCGATTCCGACCACAGTATAATCATGAATTTAGAATATAGGTAATGATACGATATATATATTGTTACGGATTTTAAATATTTGGGCCTCAATTTTAGCTCAAACAGAAAATTTACCTATTGTAGGCCTATTCAAAATAATATCGATAAAGCGACAAAAGCTTTTCATACATTGTTAATCAAACAAAAAACTTAGAACTGCCACTAGATTGTTTGCTCGAGCTATTTGATCAAACTGTCTTATCTACGTTGTTATTTAGTTGTGAAATATGGGGAACAGGTGATATAAACAGTATTGTATCAGCAGAAGTCAAATTTTTAAAAACTATTCTGAAAGTAGGAAAATCAACAGCTACATATATGGTTTTTGGTGAACTCGGTGGTTCCCTATCGATATAGTAATCAAACAGCGCATTGTTAAATTCTGGGGAAGCCGGGTCTCAGGCAGAAAGATTAAGCTATCCTACATATACTGTTAAAAGTACTAAATTTGAACCCAAGCGTATTTAACTGGACAAAGTCAGTAAATTCCATTCGGAATAGCCTTGGTATCTGTAAAATATGGGACACACAATCATTTCATAGTACTGCATGGCTGTCAAACTCTGTGAACGGATGTTTACGAGATCAATATCAACAGCAATGGCCAGAGAGTGTATTTCGTCGAAGGGGTGCTTCTATAAACTTATTAAAATCCATTTTGAGTTCGAAAAATACTTGGTTCCACTTTCCGATAATCTATCTTCAAAAATGTTATATTTCCGTACATCCAACAATTATTTACCAGTAGAGACTGGCCAATGGAACAATACACCGCTAGAAGAAAGGCTGTGCGAAAAATGCCGATCTGCGGTTGGAGACGAATGCTACAAATGCCCCTCCAACGGGTCCGAACGCTTAAGAAAAATACCTGCATACTTTTCACGAAACAAATCGCCGTATGGCCTACAGCAGTTATTTAATAATAAAAATGCTGGAGTACTTACAAATCTAGTATAATTTATTTCTAAACTATAATGTTGTCTACTGTCTTATATAGTGTGGTATAGTGTGCTGCTTTCTATTATTATACCTTAGTTTACCATTTATGTTCTATATCATCTCATGTAACCATATCTGTATATATGCTCTATGCCCACTATTGGGCCAGAGAACAATAAACAAATCTGAAATCTGAATATTTCTGTATGATTAAAATGCCCGAAGAAATGATCAACGAAGTAATCAAAAATTCTTACTTGCGAAAAATACTGTTGTCAAATTGAAACCCCAGGCATCTGATGACACAGTCGTACGGTTCTCTCAATGCAAAATGATCAAAGGCGGCCTCCATCGAGTTTCCTTCACTAACCACATAAAACTTGTTTCCTCTCTTCTCAATTTCTGTATTCTCAATCAGAGCTTTCAGGAGCGCGTCAAGAGATTTCAGCTGGTAAGTGAGCAGTAAACCGTTATTTACAGCTCTACAAACAGATTGAAATTTCATTTCAATACTAAGAAGAATGTTAAAAGACTTTTATCTCTCATCAGGTGTTAACCTATTATGTGAAATGCTAAATTCACAGATTCCATAGGTTAACTTATCCGGCAGATAATCTAGCCAGTCTGTCTGTTTAACGTTTAGACCGATCCAGTATGACAAGTGTTAGTTTGTTAAAGGGAATTAAGACAATTATTTTTCGACCTAAACTCATTATTTTTATTGCCTATTTGCAAAGACAACCACTGCATTGTATTTGCAATCGAATAAGCATAGCCGCTATTTAATTAATTTAAAAATTTTAGGTCGAAAAACAGTTGTCTTTTCCTTTAATCAATTTTTCCCTTTTCTCTCTCCTATTTCTCCTTTATAAACACCAAAGTTTCGTAAAGTTCGAGATATAAGATTTTTTGTTGGGAACTTACCTTAAATCCCCGACATAATGCGTAGACCAGGCGAATCTGGCTACCACATGAACAACACTTGTACTGCCATAAATTGAGTCGAATGTCTCAAATGCTGCGTTCCCACGGCCTTATAAACAAAACTCACAAGTATGAGGACAAACAGGTTTGTTTTTGGGAAGTGTGTAAGTGAGAAGTTATAAGTGGGGTTAACAATACTGCATCCCACGTGGTTGACAATATAGGAGAGATGTTTTTTATACGGACAAAATATCCTTGTGATAACCTTATCAGTAAAAACACTAAGATAAACACAATAGTCTATATTTTTCTAAAATGGAAGTAGCAAGCTTCAAATGCGTGATGTTCCCACACATATATGTTGAAAATACATTTTCAAAAAGGAGTCCAAAGTGAAGAAGGGTCGCATTGGCTGGTCACCATATAGTCAGTATACCGTTTACATGGCGTTCGTGATTGATTGGTGTTTTACGCCATGTTCAGGAGCTTTTAATTCACCTGACTGCGATGTACTCCAACAGTAATGATATAGGCCAACCATGAGAAGTTACGTGTTTTGATCGTTCTATCAGACACCTAGACAATTTTAATTCGTTCCAAAGTTTGCCTTCCTCAAGAGCCAATGAAGGCAGCGTCACAAGAACATGTATGGACATACATGCAACATTGTTTATATGATGCTCTTGTTTCTTTGCTGGTATTGCCATATGATCGTTGTATTCGCTGCACAAATCAATACGTTCAAACATTTTTCATTCTAGTTTCTGCCCATAGCTCTACCAGACACGACGACCACTCTGTCAAGGCAGCCAATGTTGATATAACTTTTTGGGATGTCAAAATCCAGCAAAAGGTCAAAGGCATGTCGTTCACAAGTTGAAATCACAAATGGCCAGACACGAGATTATTGAATTATAAACTGCCTTATCACAGTGACCTGTCATTCGCAATTTATGAATTGAAGTTCACGGAATTTGTGAGATTTCTTTTTACATAAAGCATATGCCAGGTCCAACAAAGAAATGAGAGACAAGGGATTTGTATAACTGACCTGGGATGAGGACATTTTGTCCCTCGTAATACTCAACGTTAACAGATATATCATCATAACCCTCAATGAATTGAACTCCTTTAAACCGAGGAATGTTTGGTTTTCATAGTCCAGTTGCCACGATCAAAGTCCTGTGTAGACAACAGAGAAAAAAATAATAAACAGTTTTAATACTCCATTAGTAAACGCTAATGTCCCGCAAAGATGCCTTTCCTGGTAGAGTTATAATAACATACTGACATGGAGGAGAACTAATGGAGGCTGTTCTTAACAGAGTTTTCGTAAACTCCATTCAGTTTGTAACAGTTCCATTTTGCCCATTCTTTAACCAGGTAGTTATTTTTGCGTTTTTCTCTTTCTCTACCTTCACTCTAAAATGTGTCGAATTTGTAAATACTTGCAACCATTTGAAACTCTGCATCGACTGAAAATTTTGCTATAGTATGTCATGTAAATATATCTCTTTGTTGCGTAGATACTGTCAACAGGTGTGCTTTGTTTAATCTGAACTTGGTACGAGTTTATGGGAGCGGCCTCGTTTTTGTTATATATTTAAAGATGTGCCCATAAAGTCCGCTCACGGTAACTGGCCGGGCTATCATGCACTCTCGTCATTGTAAGGATTGCTGGTTCAATAGTTAATAATTCATACTGTTGTCCGTGGACATTTACAAGAAGGACAACGCAATGTCTTTATTGCAGATCTACCTGGCAAGTTCATACCAGTTATAGAACTGACATCATTTCTGTGGCGTGGGTACGTTGTAAAGAAGCTCCCTGTGGTAATACTGGTGCGCAATTCAGATGACCGGAGTTACAGAACTCACAGTGACATTTAAACATTTGATTTACGAATATGTAAATACAAGCTATTTGATTTTGATTGCCGAACACAATCTTCTTATATATACCAAAAGTATTAAGTCAATCTGCATCAATTTCCCAAAATCCGTCTTATTCACGCTACTATTAGACCCTTTTAATTATACTACATATGATTTGGACAAGAATGCGCTACATAACTAGATCAAAATATACAACAACCATGTTTCAGAAATTAACCATAAAATCTTAACAAAATATTGCTATTGTTAACATGTATATGTTATCATATTAAGCATCCAAACACACGCATATATGAACATATACCCAAACTGTACATGACAAAGGACTGGGTTGAAACGGTGTGACTTTATTATCGCGCCGAATATACAGTAATCATGGTAGACGATTGAGAATTCGCGTGTCCATCCGATTGTCAACATAGAAGTGACAAAATTTTAACACCAAACGCGGAGCGAAATCAGGAAGCATGATTACTTCGGCGGTATTGCTGTATTGAAATAATAACTTGGCTCTTCAAGAACTCAACTGTATGCTTTGTTAAGACAAATTATAAACAATAGATTGCATAAGACTAATTATCACATCCTAGACTATACAGAAAGAGAAAACAAATGTTAATTGATTAAATGATTTCATCGATAGGAGTGTTAAACCATGCTTAAAATTATTGCCCTCGTGCCGATGTGACGATTACAGACACAGACGTATGCGTATTAATTGAATTCACTGCGCCAGAATGACTACTTTTTAGAATAAAAAATTGTAGATATAAAACTGTATATATACTTTGAATAAATAAAAATCTGCCTGCCTCCGGTGGGATACATAAGCGCCTTAATCAGAAAAAAGCAGTTTTTGGCGCCCCTTAATTAGGGGGTAATGATTTCTGTATGTAGTATGTTGGGGGAGCATGTAATAGATGGCGTGCCTCGGAATGCTGATAATATAAGATTGTGGAATAATTCTGTTTATGGCATATTGAACATAAAGCGGAATCTACGTTTAAAGGTCAGGTGATTTTTTCATACTAAGAAATGTGATTGTTACAAGACATTCTTCCTTGTCATTGAATCTGTAAATAAGCTTTACAGAAATGTCCTAGACCACTTCTGCATACTTCAGGATATTAATCTTATAAGGGCTTTTACTAATATCTAAAACATTACGATTCATGGAGTATTGTATATTTCTACATAATGCAAAGTTTGGATGTCTGCTCAAAAAACATGCGAATTGGATTCATGCATATTGGTGATACACAGTGCGGCCAATGATTTGGGTAATATACGTCTCTGTACTTTGTGCGAGCAACTGGAGTTAGACATACTTTATTTTAAACTTATATCAAATTACCTGTAAAAAAATAATCTGAAATTCATAATTGATCTATATTCGCAGGACGGTGTACATTTGATCATATTAGGGAATGAAATATGTCTTGATACGATGCAGGGAGGTTTGGAAAAGCTGGTAAAAAACAAAAATAAAAATGCCGGAATTCTAAATTTAAGATTTTATCATTTTCTGTTATTTTCTTTGGCTGCAGGTGTCTCTTGTAGCGAGTCTTTTTTTCCACATCGTTTCTTTGTTGTGGCGGTGGTCATAGTACTTTTGGACTCTGTATTTTGGCGGTATTCGCTTCAAAAGGAGTTTTTGTCAGTATTTTTGATATATTGATAATTCACCGATACTACCATTTGATGTTGTGACCTTGGAACCTAGTAATTGATGGGTCCTTCATTGATTTGACTTGAATTATTCTTGGAGCATGGATTGAGTTCTCCATTTTTTGTGGGGTCGAATTGCTGATCCAATTGTTGTTGGGAACGAATTGATGACCCAATTGCTGTTGAGATCGAATTTTCTGATCCATTTGTCAGTCGGTAAATGCCTGAATCCCAGAATCTGCAGACTTCTTAATTCAAATGCGTTTATTGATGGGTGTTCAGATGTCTGCTTCCCAGGGTCACTGCCCACTTCATTTGAATTGATTTATTTGATTTGGAGGAATGTGCAATACCTGATAAGTTGGCAGGTCGGTATCCGCAATTGTATTTGGTGAGTAAAAGCTACAGCCACAATTCAATCAATCAGTTCTTTTACAATACGATTCATCTTATACCCCAGTCCGTAAAACAAAGATATTATGTTGAAAGGTTTCAGTATAACTATTTTGATGTGTTTGTTCCAAACGACATCATGCGAAAACGTCAACACAAAGTTGTATAGTGAAGAATTTAAAATTATGTACGTTTAATCCAAAATTTAATCTGTTTGACGGTATGCTTAAGACAGTTGCATATCCTCGGTTGAAAATCACTTGGAATTCATTGAAAAGTTTTGCTTTCTTATGGATAACACCTTCGTCCTTCATGGGGAACAACGTGTAAATCTCATTCCACAGATCGTGTTCTGAAAGAAGGTGCTCGCCATAAGCCATGATTCAATGTGTTTAATCATTTTGACTTTATTTTCTCTATCCATAGAACACATAAGCAAGTATCATCAGCAAATAAGTGGGTGTTATTGATGGTTACATATGACATACATGTATATACACCAGAGACAAGAGAGGACCAATAACCAATCAGATGCCAATCCATTTCAACAAATTGCCTTCTGCTCCAAGGCCGCTGTCTCAAAATCTACTTAGAATTGCTTGTTCTATTGGGTTTCAATCACCACAAGAGGCAAAACAAAAATGACTATCAGATCGGCGTGGTGTTGCCCCTTAGCTCTGAGAGCAACAGGGTAACTCTTCCCCTGCCAACATTGTGCTCGAATTATGGAGAAAAAGATATAATAAATTCCGTATCTGCAATTCAGCGTCTGATAGATATCAACATATGTGTCTAGCAATGTGTGATTGTGGACTGTCATTGTGAAATTACCAGGAAGGAAGCCATGTTGGTACAAATGAATATATATCTATATATATATTAGTGATATTGGTTAAATAAATGTGTAAATACTATTTCCTTCATATATTTAACTAAGGAAGCTCAGCAGTGATACGTTTCGTGTCCTGGAACGTAACTCCGTGTACAAAGGTGAGGGGTTACATTAACTACCTTCCTTTTGGGTGGTTTAATTGATTGAACTTCTCTCAACGTAGCCCTCAGGTAACTCTGTCGTAATTCCGAATAATATGTTTGAACATTCTGTTTTTATAACTTGGGATGATATTTGTTAAAATGTATGAATGTATAAGTACAAACTTTGTAACAGTCAATATTTCAATAAATCTGCAGCAAAGATGATCTTTTAACTTTTATTTAATTCTACTTCAATGTTTGCCCATCTATGCATTGATGAGTTCCGATGAGTTTGCTGGGATACCATTTAACAGATTGAAATACGGGGTGGAATTGTCCTTCGTTCGTGTTTTAAGTATGTTAAGGAGGGAAAATATATTTCTCCAAACGCTCACATTTGATTAAAGCCGTCGCCATCTTACCCACACCGGGACTGTTCTGTGACTGTAATTCAGATGTAGATTAATGCAATCCTTTCTTAAAGATACTAATTAGTCAGTGATAAACAAATTATTCCATCTTATGTTGACCCCACATTATACGAAATTTAATTTTGTTAAAAATAGCATTTTTTAAGGATTTTAAGAAGTATGCTTTTGTAATTTGCCGGAGGGCGATGGCACAGTTTGTGGTATTCTACAACACATCACTACAAAACATCGCCTTAGTTTATTACCTAGCCGACTGCGCCTAAAGCATGGAGGTACCACTACTACTGTTTCAATCAAATGGGTGACGAGCTAAAAGTCATTCAAGACAACTACAAACCCTATTTATGTAACATTTTACACATCAAAATGTTGTTAAGGAAACAACACATCAGTTAATGACAGTAATAAAAATTATTGGCGGCTACTTTGTGGGTCGTGGTATCGGTACATGTATCAAACATTTGGCCAAGAACATTCAGATGTCGTCTCGATCTGGAACAAGCCTATCAGAAAGAAGATAGGAAAGTACTAAAACATCACCCAGATTTACATGGACACATGTATCGGCGTATTTGTGAAAACACAATTTCATATATGTCAAAAGCAATTTCACATTTGAGAAATTATTTTTAACATATGTAAATAAATATTTATTTCACACATGTGAAATTCTTTTCAACATAAGTGAACATTTTGTCACACATGTGAAATTGTGTTTGACATATGTGGATATATTTTTTACATCTGTTGTAGAAATACATTTTAGCCGTTTTCTCTGCTTTTATTTTTCAGTGTACCGTACTTGAGAAAACTACAGAACTAATTTTTGCCCACTTCGTCTTAACATATAAAACTAAAAAAACGGTCATTCAGATTTTTAATATCTTTTTTCGTTTCTTAGATAAACTTAAGAAGTTGAAATTTCACTATTTTGAATCATTTTTTGGATTTTTGACCTTTGACCCAATACTGCGAAAAACTAAGACAAATAGGAAAAACTGAATGACGTTTTTTTTTGTTCAGATAATGTATGATACGTTGAAGTGAGATTGAACAGTTGACGTAAATAGTGTAAAAAAAGTAGTTTTTATGCCAAATATTTTTTCTGCAAGTTTTAGACAAAAAATATTTACTTATTATTGTTCTGCAGAAAAAGACGCTTCAGAATATATAAACATGTGTTGCAAAATTCACGGTAGTTTAGAAGTAAAACGTCGAAACGTAAAAACACTCTGTATGGGGTTAGAGTATCCTTGAACATGTGTATAATGAGGATAGAACGGCATTTCGCAGTAGTGTTTTCTGAAGAATAATGGTATATTCACGACAGATTTAGGTATATCCTCGGTTCATATATTTAGCCTGTTTAATGTATTAATAAGAGTGCTGGACGTACAGCAATCTAAACGTTAATCGCGGTTTGACCTCGAGGATACATGCGAAATCTCCGCATTTTAGAATGAACCAACAGTTTACATCAATGTCTAACATACAAAATTTGCCAAAATGTTCAGGTCATACTGTATCTGAAATAATTCCATCAATTAACTAATTAATTAATCAATTGTTAACAATAAAATGTAAACTAGTCTATGTGGGGTTTTTTCTATTAACATATAATCAGCTAGTCTCCTTGATGAACGCTCTAAGTTTGGGTGTTTGCCAGACGTGTAAACCTACAAAAACAGGGATGTTTCCCGGGATATATGCCTGTTTACAGAGGAGGTGATTTGGCGGCGTATAAACAAAATCTAAGACCCATTGATTTCTTTCATACGTTTCACAGATGGTACTCAGTACATAATATAGAGTCAGTTATAGGCCTCCACAAAGATAGTTAGGCCTACCTATGACAGTAGTAACCGGTGATCGATCATACACGTCAACAACTTGATCGACACCAGCTACCCTTTACATTGGTACAATGCAATATACTTGACTGAGCGTGCCCAACTCAAGACTGTTCATGAAGTGTGAAAATCTTGTCTAACTTTTGAATGGGTAGAGGCGTGTGGAATTCGGACAAGCAATACACGAATGCGACGGGAGTATTATTGTTAAAAATTGCATTGTTTTCTAACATGAACACAGATTAATCACTAGTTTGATGTTTGGCTTTAGCAGTGGTTCGGAATGTCTCGTGGACTATTGCTAAGGTGTTAACCTATTATAATGGGGACTGAAACATATTATTCCTGTTGGTGAACACATAATCTGCTCGAGATAAATAGCCGTGGGTTGTATCTTACAACCACATCTGTAATAGCCAGTTATTAAGAGGGGATATAGAGATGTATTTTACAGTCGGTTAAAGCCAGTGGTCAGTGTCCAAACATGAACTCCGATCGTTATAAATATGCTAAGTTAAGCCCTACGGAATGTCATACGTCCATGTTATGTTTGAATGACCGGCTTTGTCCTAATGACAGCTGATCACAACCTTTGGGGCCGAGTCGACTGAGAAGCATAGGAAAGCTTTGAAGTTGTTCTCCTCGCGGCTATATGAAGAAGAAAAACGTATTGTACAAGAGTCTCCGAGGAAAGGTTTGTAAAGGAATTTCCCAGTGACAGTTAAATAAACGTACAAACGATATCGAGGTGGCGATTTGACGGCATACTGAAACTATGGCTTGAGCGGCAGACTGCACTATATTCTGTACCGAAAGTTGGATATTATTGAGCAGATTGCACTATATTCTGTACCGAAAGTTGGATATTATTGAGCAGGATGGACTCCAATCAAACATTTGTGATGCCAGTTAATAACACTGTAAATAACACGTTGACGGTAGTGGAAATAGATGACTACGACAGTTACGGAGCAATGTTGTTCATCATAGCCGTGATCATTGTGTATGGGGTGGCCGTGATATGTATGCTGGGGTTTTACAGTGGACGCCAAGTTCAGTTAGAGGACTTCGATAAACAAGCTAACAATTTTCTAAAAGAAGTCGACGATCGCCACAGACAGCTGGACATCAGGTCTCGCAAATCAGCGTTTACTAAGAGACTATCTGAGCTGCGATCTGAACTCTCCCACGACCAGGGACCTGACATACAGAGTCACGTGGCCAATTATTTAATTGCCAGCATTGGAATGAAAGGTAAAGGTAAAAGAGAATGTTTGAACATTTCCCCCGTCAACATAAAAAGGGAATCATTTAGAACATCTAGAACACATGGCGTGAAAAATGCAAAGTCAAACAATCCCTGTTTAACCCACACCTATAGAGGGTCAAAAAACCAAATTCCAATTGTTAGAATAACGGACAATAACAAGATAGAGCAGGGCCTCGCGAGGAATGTTTCTCCAGAAATAAGAGAACCTTATCACCAAGAGGATACTAACACAGGTAATTCTCAGAGAAGCTACATCTCAATACAGGGTAATTCAATTGAAAACACAAATCAACAAGAATTGATCTACCTAAGCGGGAGTATGAACAGTGCATTAACATCATACTCCAGATTAACTCGTTTGAAACAAAACTTTCTGGACACATTTGACTGTATAGCCGACAATACTTCTTCTCACAGGGGTAGCGGTTATCTTGTACATTCATCCCGGAAAGCTCTCTCTCGTCGCCACGAAGAATGCGAGGGACTCGTACTAGTAGAATATGAGACAGTCGTTTAGATCAAGGAAATGTGATGTATGAGCGCTCTCCAGTGACAATATTAGGCCTATATGTACGCTTCTCAAATTAGTGTTTCCAGTCTTGTGATCTACTCAGATATTGTTTTGCGTCAAAAACACACTTGCAGATTCATCAACACTGATCGACCCAGTGGCTTTTACCTGCGCCAGCTGGAGTTATACCTGTAATGTTAAAACAGGCCACGCCGTCATCTGAAGAAGTTTTATTTACATGATTCTTAATATGGGGTTTCGGCTACGACGGGGAGGGGGGTGGGGGTATTTGCACACTGGAGGGGGTGGCACAGAGGTAAATCCTTAAGACTTATTGACGATGTTGTAACTGTGGGTATGGACCAAGGGATTTAAGCAACGACTGTTTACCCTCGGTGTGTATACAGTATCTGAATAATTTTAGTGTATGACCGGTTTATCTGCTTTCTGCGTCTGCTTTAGATGAAGACGCTGTAACATGAATTAATCCAAGGAATGGAAAAATTCCAAAACGTAGACTTATATGCTACAGACTAAGTGAATCAGGACTATAAACTTAGGTAGATTGTTCCAGTATCAACTGTAGTCTGCTGTGTATGCACTTTCTGTTACTCTGCTATCTGGTATACCTCTTTTACCGATACGAACTTGTGTGATAGACCGATTGTTGTTTGTTGAAACTTGTTTTAGTATGAAACAAAATGTCCCACACACTACGTGAAGTATCTGTGTGCAGGAGGGCTGGAATCACATGTCACACACACACTCGCTAGGAGTGGTTACCACAACAGGGAGTATTGAGTGTGCCTTTACATAGATTTGGCCACCTGGTTGACCCAAGTTAATCCTCTCATAGCTAAACTCATAACTCTATCTATGGCTTAATTTATTCAATATATAAACACTTTATTTATCAACGTTGTAGTTGTTAGATTATTTATTTCGCAATATTGAGTTAACAATTTTTATCGTGTACTTTGATTACGTTTTTGAGTGGATAACTAATATTTGAGATACGCCTCTAATAACAAATCTTCTTTTCTGAATTCACAACTCTTTTAGATTGATAATAAAATTATCAAAAACTGTTATAATTTGAAGCACCAAGTTCCAACGCATTAGGATAAGATATGAATCCGGTTACTATTCAATGGCAAAGGGGTAGCATTTAATAGAAACATTCCACATTATTGAAGCCTGCGGAAAAGGCAACTCAACGAGAACTATACCTTTGGGAGAAATACACTTTCTATATATATATATATATATATATCAAGTCACTTCAAGAGACAAATATCATTCTTTAGAGTGAAGATTTTGTTACAACATAGACCTTAATACAACATCACCGTCATCGTGTTTGTTGTAAGGTAATCGAATACAAAGAGGACTGATCATGGACAAACAAAAAATCCAGAAAGCGAGACGATATTACCATATAAGCTGCTATCTCCAAGTACTTTTTCAAAGGCTTACTATCATATTGTTTTATTCATATAAAGAATTGTAACATTCTCCTATTTCTTTTACGGAATATACCCATTGTACAGCCAAATTAAGTCCTGAGAGACATTGGATTAGATTCTGGCTAAATAAAAATCGAGAATACATTGTTAACAAAAATCCTAGTTAGAGGCAATTTGAAACCTCATCATAATTTGTAAGAATAAAAATAAACGTTACATTTAAATATTTTAGTATGATTTAACAAGTGTCTAAATAGGGGAGATTGTACTCTAAATGTGAGAAAATACCTATAGAATCAAACTAAGGTCGTACAAACTATCCAGGTGTGAATGCTGGTAACAGAATCGAATTTATAATGCAAAAAGCTCTCCTGTTCGATTCCCCGTGGAGTCATGATAATCCGTTTTTTACTGTTTACTAAAAGCATGTGTGGCATGTACGCCCAGCCGCCACACATGCTGTGAGTACTATTATACATCATTTTATTGGACATGACATTAGTTTACACGGTCTGTTCAGTTGACAAAACCGGGCTGATCCAACGAGACAATTTGCTAACTTCGGCAATGTGATTGGAAGAACTGCTACAGCAAACGGTTTTGATTGGTTTGTCTGAAGTGAAACTTTTGTGACCAGTAGTCGACACATCCGACAGAGCTCGATTGTGTTAGATCCAAAAGGTGTCAGAATACGTGGTAAACACGTCAGCTCATCCACAACAATCACATCAATACTATAACTTCTACCAGACCCCATCCCAAAAACTGTTATATACGCACGGATTTGTTGTTGTTGCGCGTGTTACATTTGAATAGTTATTGATAGCCTCAAACCTATGTAAGGTAATTTGGTTCACACATCGTCTCCTACCACTTACACACCCGCCCCATCCACATCCACCCATATTGGATGGCCAAGGCTTATCCGTTTAACGGAGGCAGACAATTCAAAAATTTTATAAATTATTTACACTGGATATTGATAGTCCAAACCAATGACGGCGAAGTTAATCCAAAGTGTGTGGGGAGAAGGGAAGGGGGCGGGTGGTTGCTGAGATGTTGCTCCCTCTAAAATGTCTACACATCTTAAAAGTTGCGCCATGCACTATTACATCAGATATTACATTCTTTTGGCAGAATATAATTGCCAAAGGACAGGTGTTCTGAACCTATTTGAACTACGTGACATTGACATTTAATAAAACACTTGTACGAAATGCTACGGTACATTTACGTAGAGTAATGCATGTTCATACACGGACGGAAATTGCACAAGTTTTGTCCCTAACAGTTTACGTCACTTCTTAGTTTCCATACGTATTCTATAGGAGTATCTGGGGTTGTATCAGTGGCACAGTGAGTCGTTTGGCTCAATACAACAGCAGTAGAGTTGCTGTTCCGATCTGTGAGTTCATTATGTGTCCCCTTCATTTTTTGCACAGTTGTACATTTTGGAACAGTCTGATTTCGGACATGAGTCTTGAGGTTTTCAGTCAACTTAGATGTCTCAGTGTTCGCAATTTGTTGCAAAACACATGGCGCGCTTTCTTCGTTGGCTCTGATTGGTAAATCTGTTGGTCGGCTCGCTTTATGTCCTTCATTGTGAAGCATGAAACACGATTCATGAGGAATTCTTGTCAACGGTAAATGGTTCAAATGACACGGAACAGTCTCTCGAAGAACTGCATTTCCAGGCTGAACAAAAACATCTTCTTCGAGAATTAGAGATAGTTCTGATGAGTTTGGGGCTGTAGTTTGTGATAGGCACGTATAATACTGAGGTTTCCAGTCCGTATCTGGAGAATCTATGAGATAACTATTTTCCGAACCGCTAGACGACTCCACTCCCGAGCTGTCCGGCCGTATATGGACTTTAGATTGAAGCCACATCAATCTGTCCAGTTCACCTTTACGTTCCATCTGATCTCGATCGTGAAAGTATCTGGATACTTGACGGGATTCTTCCTTGGCGTCACGACCTTCACCTTTCATGTGAGTAGCAATCAAAGCTACAATTGATAAACCGTATATCAAAACGACAGCCACCGTAAAATACATGGCACCGGAGTAATCGTACCTCAAAGCATTTTCTTCTGTAGGGTCGACCGTCGACTGGAGCACCACAGTGGCGTTGGTTGTCGGGGACATTATTAGAACTATTGCAGAGCAAAAACTCACTGTTAATTGTACAAACCTTTCCAAACACTGCTTCAGTTTAAATCTTGCTTATAAGTTAAATTCATATAAAATACATCGCATCGGGTCTAAGACCTGGCTCCACAAAGCAAATAGAGCGGCATAAATATCACTTTCAGTAATTGCGTATGTTTGTCCCATGCATGACACATCTGTCCTTAGGAGAAAAAGGTTCGATATATATCTCTATATCTTAACTTGCGACATCTGCGGTGAGAAAGAATGTATTTATGCATTCATTCATGTCTAAGATATCCACATTTATATACAGTACTTATTACTGGCCTTTTGTGCTCTGTAAGTTTATAACAATGTTAAATCCTGTAGGTTCTAAAACCGTCGATACGTATGTCCCATGTGGAGTACATACCGCTATGTTCACATTACCTTAACACTTCCCACAACAATCACTTTGTCGACTTGGCTAAAATCTTTCACAGTTGCCTAGCTTGCTTGACAAGTTTTGGGACAAGAGCTGTATCAAAAGACTTTTTGTTTTGTAAAGTCGCTTTACATGCATGGTTTTCAATGTTTAACCCGATTGGCGTTGTCCTTTTGAAGTATTTATACAGGTCGAATGAGAACATGCTGGAGATCGCTCTGATACGGCTCACTGGTTTTACAGTTGTAATCATTATTCAAGCAAGTGTTCAGAATTTCTGATCAATATCAATATACTTACGTCAATTTTCAAAGGAAGACCAGCAAATCCTGACAGAATATTTAAATGAATTTGCCTATATACATTGGAGTCCAATGATATTCTTGAACAATTCCATGTTTTTCTTTTGATAGATAGTCGACATTCATACTTTGTTGAATCACAGTAATGAAAATAGTGTTATTCCAACATAACGAAAATACTGTTAATCTTCACTTTCTAAAAGACACAAAAATTATTTACTGCTGGTGATTCGGTGCCTAACTCTGAGGGTCGTGGGTTCGATTCCCGGACGGGTTTCAACCTACAAAATTTTCTGAACAGAGAAACTAAGAAAGTGTTATTCCAAATTAACGACAATCTTGTATATTTAATATATATCCGACGTACCGACTGTTTATCTGCGCATTGTTTGTAAAATTAATTGCTGTGGGGATTTTAGTGCGTATTTATTGAAAGAACGACTTAAATTTGAAGGTTCACAATACAGTTGTATTCCGTGTGACAATGACAATGTTAACTCAAACCGGACACGACTATTTGACAGGGCTACTTGCTTTTTAATAAAATATTTCACAATAACAAATTGTCTAGAGTAAAACTTCTCTAGGTCAGTTCTTCTGTCTCAGAACAGGGTTTGGTCACATTAAAATGAAGAGATTTTGGTCAACATTCCATTTACATTATCGGTTATGAAGAAGCTTCGTTCAGGGAGGTCAGTGGGCCAGGAGGTCAGGAAGAAATGTGGTGCTGTCCAACAATACCCCAAAGCAAAGTCGATTCCGGCGACATTGCATTTTCAATAAAAGCGAAAACTTCTCACATTTCCCAAACATAGAGATAAGGTTTCTTTTTGCATGAAATCGCATGTAGGAGCACTTTGGATTTAATTGATCTCTCAAAATAATTAAAAAGCATAATTATTTTGGATTCAATTAAATAAACAAACACGCTCATACAGAACAGAGGCACAATAAATCAACAGGAATACTGTTTATTTAGCATAAACTCATGTCGACCTACTTTTATAGCATCTAATTGTGCTTAGAGTAAAACATGCGTAGGTCTACAGTTTATTTATTTTTTCTCTGCGTATTTCACCCTGTGCAACGATTTGGAGGCTTATATATTAAACTTAGTTAAAATCACGACATTAGAGCGATTATTAAATGACCAAGACTAAGCTTTTCGTCACCGAAGTGTGAATGAAGTTGTGTTTATAAGGATGATACGTGTTTGTGATTCCAGCTTCCTTCCCTGTGGAACTAAACTATTGTTTACGGCAATAGTCAACCGTTTATGGTACTGATGTTGACAATTCTGGCTATGCAAAGGTCTTGTCATTACTCTAATCGTTATTTCTCGAAAAGGCAATCACACTGACACTCACTAGATAACCGTAATCTCGAGCTGTGTTATGGATAACCCACAGACATCTCGAGAGAAGGTGATGACCATTGATACGATGTATAAAGTTTTGTAAAAAATGTAGTCGACAAAGTATTCGGCAAAGGTTAGGAATAAATCAGCCAACAAATGAGTATTTCAGAGATATAACAATTAACCAAGGAACGTCTGTTAAAGAAAATGAGTGTTACAACCTGTCAGATACAGAAGGAAGTTTCGCCTTAACCAGTAGGTCCTTAAGATTTTTGTTTTTCTTGTATGCTATAATGGGTCTTTGTGAGATTGGAGAAAACATTTTAGGTACAAGATTTTGAAGAGTTTGAATCCAACTAGCCTCTCTTTCTAAGAGTTCCTGTTTATTTTCTGCTTTGTAGAAAATGATTTGTGTTTTTTTAAATCGGCGTGACTTCACCATGATCTTCAACGGAACGATCAGGAAGCTATTGGGGATATGGGGTTTGACCTAATGGAGCTCAAATGATGGTTGGCTCTAAGCCGAAAATAATTTTTAGTTTCACCAACATATAGTTTCAAGAAGTTTAAAAGTTATAAGGCATACCACATTTTCGGAATCACAATTTAAACTGTCTGCCAAATAAATGTGGCCTTATTTGGTATGTAAGTATGTTTTGAGGGATTGCTTTCAGTTCATTCTGCGTTGCATTTTCCAGTCTACTAAGCCTCCTTATACATGTCTGAGAGAAAAGCGAAGTTCTCTGTCCAACGGTACCCAATGCATATTGAAAACTGAAGCACTTGAAGCTGATCAGTTCGATAACGTAAGGCATGTTTGTGTTAGGACTATTTCCAATATATATACAGTAAAATGAGGCGAGACAATTTTGTCGAAGCAGAACTCAAACCTGCAGCTAATAATAGAACAAGTAAGTAATGTTTTATCCCACCTGGCGACTCAAATCCATCACAACACATATCAAGTAGCGCTCGTTAACACCCTTTTGACTTTTTCAAAAACAGAGAAATATATTCTAAACTAATTCACCAGTCAAACTATTCGCCTAGCCTTTTCGTTTGTGTACCAGTCTTTGTGTATTGTAAATGATTCATTTAAAATAGATTCCTTTTTTTAAATTGGGTTTTATGACCAGAAAATGCCCGTGTCTAAGGCTACTTGATATATGATGTTTGTGCGGGATATACTCGATGGATCTGAGTCTCAAGGTAAGCTAGAACAGTTCTATTCTGGAATGTATTCGGGTGTGTGTGAGTTATGCATTGACGAAGTTGTCTTACCGTAGTATATTATGTACATAGTAGATCTAACCCTTACACTTAAATGCCATGTTAAAAGACTGACAGATTCCAAGTGCCTGTGATCCAAAAGGGATAATATATGCCTACAAAGCTGTACATGGAGAGTTTAGCCAGGGATGCTCTAGTCCCCACGTAAATAATTCCTTTTTGCCCTTTTACGTGAAGCTGGGTGTCGTAAGCCCAAGGAATTATCCCATCTCTCGTCGTTCTTTAATTCATCAAGCGTTGTAAGAGTTCTGTGATAGCTCTGCTAGAAATTCTAACTTTCAACGAGTCCAGCTGGTCAATATTTCGACTTTATTCGTGGTGTTTTATGTTTCATGATTAATTACTCTTTTTTATTCTGAAAACATATGTGTCCTGTCACGTTTTCATTATTTACAAGACCTCGTTATTGTAGTTCACTCTATATGTGGGTCGTGATATGGCTAGGGGGCAATCATGGATAGCACAAATGATAAGCCGAAAGACAAAATACAAAATTCCTGAAGCAAGCAGTGTTTTAATGTTTATATCTTAGCATGTTTAACAATGGAAATCCAATATCAAAACCTTCAATGACGTGACCCACGGCAGTAATTGATCTTTCTATGAGTTACTTTCAATCCTAACTGCACAAATCGTAAATAAATTCAATGCGTAAAATTCGTAATATAATATTCCAACCAAATGTTAAAGATGGCAAATCTAGACCCCCCATACCTCAAGATCGCAGATGAATAACAAAAATATTTCCATCGGAAACAATCTGAAAATGTTAAGCTTAGAAGCAGGAAACACATTATGTGATTATCCAACCATTGTGGGCTAACCCAAATGATCATTAAAACGAATACAAAATATTAATGTCTATAATAATTCGAGCTAAAACATATTTTGTATCAGAAGAAAAATGTATAAATATTGCACAGAAAGCGATTGTCTATTAAATGCAAATTGAGCTAAAAACATAACAGTTATTTTCAATAACATTATTACAACATCCTCATTACTATACTTCAATGTTACCAATTAGTTTGCAGTATGCATAAAAAACCATTATAAATGTGTGGATGAAAGGATTAATTTGGTGAAACTCAACAGGATTACCTTTCTGTTGCAATTACCCACAATTCATCTAGGGGATTAGAGAACACCACAAACAATATTCATCCAAAAGGAGCTGAGGTTGACGTCTCTCATATGAAATGCATGTTCTAGTATCAAATTATGCCCATGTCACTCAAAAGTCATTCAAAAACTGTATATTTCCGGAATAAGCAGACTGGTGCACGATTTGCTTTTCACGCACCAGCTCGCGTTACTTCTCATGTGTAGACAGTCAGCCAACGTGTTGTCTTAAACTCCATGCCATGTTTTACCTAGAATATATAGTACTAAAGCCAATAGCGCAACTTAATGCAACCATGGCAAACGATATCGGGGCCCCTTATTTCGTTGTGCTTTGGTTGTATGTAAAGTGAACTTGATCTATGGTGTGTTAGAATAAAAAGGATCCCAGGTCACAAACACGGATCTTTTCAAGATCAATAGCCGCCTAGTTGATGTGGTGGCCGTCACACCCTTACATATGCGAAATGGTTTGGGCACGATTTGATGTACTATTTTGATGGGAGTCTCGATCAAAGGCTGTACCAAAAGCTTTATATTAAAAGGCAGTTGTGTCAATGAAACTGCAAATTCCCTGCTCACCCCTTTCTAATAAAGAAGTGTTGTCAGATAAGCCTGGTCTATCAAATTAACAGCAGCTTTATTAGCATTTTAAGCCGAGTTCAATACGACCTCAAGAGACACAATAAAAAATTCGTCGGACCTGTGTGTCAAACTGACAGGGCGTGGAATTGCATTCAATCAAGTTCTATTTAATCTTTTAAAGACGAGAGACACAATAAATCGTTAAGTCGGACTTGTATATAAACATGACAGGGCGTATTTTAGTATCTATATATAAGTTCTATATAACTACCTACAAACGAGTGACACAATAAATCGTTAAGTCGGACTTGTATATCTACATGACAGGGCGTATTTTAGTATTTGAATCTAAGTTCTATATAACTTTTTACAGACGAGAGACACAATAGACCCTAAAGGTATCATCGGACTTCTGTATCAACCTGATATGGGGAAATTAGTATTTCAACCTTATAGGGCGTATTATAGTATTTTAACCTGAGGTATATTTAACCATTTGCAGAAGAGAGACACAATATACCGTCAAGGTTTCATCGGACTGGCGCATCAACGTACCAGAGCCTATTCTAGTGTTTGAACCTTAGTTATATTTTACCGTTTAAAGAAGAAAGACACAATAAACCGTTAAGGTTTGATCGAACTTGTGTAACAACGTACCAGGGCGTATTTTGGTATTTGAAAAAGAGTTTTATGTAACCGTTTACAGAAGAGAGACACAATAAACCTTTCAGGATTCATCGGACGTGTGTAAAAACATACTAGGGCGTATTTTGGCTTTTGAAAAAGAGTTCTATATAACCGCTTACAGAGGAAACACAATAAACCATTAAGGTTTCATCGGACTTGTGTAACCAAGTACCAGGGCGTATTTTGGCATTTGAAAAAGAGTTCTATATAGCTGATTACAGACTAGAGACACAATAAACCATTAAGGTTTCATCGGACTTTAGTATTTCAATATGAGTTATATGTAACCTTTAACAGACGAGAGACACAATAAACCGTTAGGGTTTCATCGGACTTGTGTTACAACGTACCAGGGCGTATTTTGGCATTTGAAAAGGAGTTCTATATAACCGTTTACAGAAGAGAGACACAATAAACCATTAAGGTTTCATCGGACTGAACCTGATATGGGAAAGTAATTATTTAAATCCGAGTTATATGTACTCCTTTATGGGAGAGAGACACAAGAAACAGTAAATAGTTTACTCGCAAAATTTACTCGTTGGTCTATAATATATATAGATAAAGATTTATAAAGCGTCGGTTTCTTAAGATTTACAATGGATTTTTGTATTCTTCTTCAATGTACGAATTGGAACTTATTGCGATTTTGCGTTTGACTTATTTGAGATGTTGGTGTCTTTGTTAATTTAAAAGCTTCAGGTTGTTTAGATTGTTTGTTTGTTTGTTTGTTGGTGTTTAACGTTGTACTCAAGGTTATTTCACTTATATGACGACGGACACAAATACAGAACATCACAAACAAATCTGCTTCCTGTTACCCTTTAGCTCTGCGAACACCAGGGCAACAGAAAGCATCCTCTTTTCTTGCCTCTTACGATCAACCGAGGGAGTATTCTGCAGGGCCACGGCCCACCCGCTCCCTCACAGGGCAGAAGTACTTTTGGTGATGAAGTCCTTGACGATTTATACCTACCTTAGCAGTACTTTTGGTGATGAAATCCTTGGTGTTTTATATCTACCTTAGCAGTACTTTTGGTGATGAAATCCTTGATGGCTGGATCTGAATATTTCCTGCCCACCAGTTTCTTAACATTAGACACTGTGTTTGAGGCATTACGAATCAATCCTTGTTTAGCTGCAACACCAACAGGCTGGTAACAAAAACCAGAAAGTTACATAAAATAAAATTGTAAGTCAATACATACAGGACATATCTTATAAAACAACATAAGATTGACTGATTGATTACAGTTTCCTGCCACATTTAGTGGTATTTAAATTGTATAAAGTACAGAACAAAGTCTCCCCATGGTTGTGCAAACTTAATGTTAGATTGTTTGGTTGTTTGCCAAGCTGTTTGCAGTGTTCATCGAAATTTGCATTTTGCTACTGATTTTGACCAATTTTGTCATCCGAGTATTTTAAAGCAATTTTGATTTATTTTTCACAAAGGCACATTTATGTATTGAAAAATCAGCAAACTAGGGAAAAAGGGAAATGTTAAGTTATCCCACACATTTTTTAAAGATTATGCCAGAAAATTTACAGCACAGGCCTGTAGTCCTAAGCTGAAAGCATGAATAATCTTTAATCTGACCCCCCTTTAGCCAGAGTGCAATACTGAAGGGGGACAAGAGTCAACAAACTGCAAACTTTTAATTCAATACACTGTAATACAGCAGTAAAAACTAGGGCAAAGTGATCTCCCACCCAATGTCCACATTAACAAAAGCCTACAAGTAGTAATCCCTTTTAGGGAGCAAAAGGGTCAAAACACTTAAATAGGGGTTGATAGAAGTCAATTTAGTTTAACTCCAATAAACAACTTGGATATTTATGTGCCATATGTTTTACAGGTACATTCTTTGTTTTTCAACTATTTGCGCATAGAAGCATGTTGTCGTGGTATTAAGGTAGCTTGATTGGCGAACTCTGCATATCTTTTATTTCATCATGCATAAAAACAAGCTGGTTTTAAAATACCCTAAAAAGAATATTATGTTCACATAGACATTAAAATAATAAAAGCAGAGCTCTGTAGTTAAATACAGACCTGATCTTCATCAGTGAAAGCCACAACACAAGGCGTAACTCGATCTCCTAGGTCATTAGCTACCACATCCGTCTTTCCATCCTGGAATGGATGAAAATGTAGAAATTTAAAATAAATTAACTATAAAATACTGTGTAAACATGAATATACCCCTCGTCTCTAACATTTCGAAGACCATCTTGCAATGTATTTTTTAACAAATACATCAGTACAAGCAAAAAATAAAACCAAGAATATATGTAGAAAGAGTTCAAGTGAGTCGCAATATACGCCCAAAGAAATCTTGTTACATGGAATATTAAAATAG
>JARFOD010123112.1:0-14352 GCA_031763545.1 Mopalia muscosa
ACACGCACACGCACACGCACACACACACACACACACACACACAAACACAACAAAAGCTGCTTTCATTCGTCGTGCTGCATAATTATAATGTGACTGTTAATATTGGAATACTAAAATAAACAATGAATAGAACTCATTTGAAAGATTAGTTTCCTATGAGTTGTTCAAGTTTGGTTTCTTTTTTACCGTGTTTATTACTCTCACTGCAGAGGGAATAAAAGTAAATCTATATCTATTTGTTCTGCATTTTACTTCTGAATAACGTCTACCAGATGGGAGAATATAGAAATCGGTATTCAACGGATGCTTACGGTCATTAATTATTCTGAAGGCCTTTCTCTCTATAGCTTTTAAGTAGTGGTGTTCAGTGTTTTCTAATCTTTCAGTCACAATTTTTCCTGCCTCCTTAATGGTTCTCTGAACTTTTGCCTTTTCTTTAACGCCGCAAACACCATACCACATTGTCATACTGAATGTAATTATACTTAATATTAGTGAGTTATAAATCTGAATCATTGTCTTCTTGCTTATATTAAATGATCATAATTTTCTTAAAATGTGCAGTCTCTGACAAGTCTTTTTGGATACTTCCTCGACATGGGATTTGAAAGTTAATGAATTACTGATTGTCACTCCAAGATACTTGAAGTCTTTAACTATTTCAACTTTTTGATAATTTTGATCTGAGGTGGGGTTAGAGTATACTTAAAGCTGTCTGGTAAGCTAGGTTATGAAAGAACCTGTGTTTACTGCATCGTTGTGTCATCTGGCTTTTTATTGGACAATTAAAATGGTAACCTTTCTTGAACCCTGCAATATTTTATGTAGTGGAATAATTTTATTATGGGATAGATTTACAGATTTATTAGCTTAGTTTTGATTTTATTCAGACTGACACATAACTTATGAAATAATTTTCAAAATCAATTTCCTTATCACTGGAATTCTCCAAATTAAAGGGTACATCAGAATGGACTTTGAAATAACTCTCTACTGTCACCATGGAAACTCAGACTTATGGATATTGCAAATTACAGAATTGAATTTGAGCAAAGTTAATCTTATACATCTTATGTACTCGTTTAAAGCTGGGATCAAGGGTAATGTTCTGGCTTCACCCTAACCCTAAAACTAAGAACTAACATCCTATATTTTCAATGATTGACTGAGCTGCAGACTGTTTGTTATATTAGAAAGCAAACTGTTTTGGTTAAGGAATAAGGTGAATGTTTAAGTCTATTATTTGCACAGTTGTCTTATATGTAAAAGATGCAGAGGTGTGAAAATGTCCATATTTTAAAACAAAAATATGTCGATACAAATTTGATAGGTGCAGTGCCAATCAGGCATTAAATAACAGTTTTTCAGTTTCTTACTCTGATGGGTGGCAGAGTAAATATACCAATATATATATATACACATTCAAGCAATGTCCCAAACTGATCAACGTTCTAGACCACAAGGTCAATGGAAGCTTGCACTATTGATTGTATTCTTACACCGATGGCTCTGCTAAAGGACCCCAAAAGAACTATGGAAATAATCAAGTCATTATTTCCCATGCTCATCTGTTTTGGGGTACGTCAGTGAGTCGAAACATCTTGACAAAAAGGCTTGTGTTCGTCTGACTTCAGTCCCCTTTCATGTTAATATGGTCGGCCGGTCACCGTGAATGTTCAGCGCGCTTGATGGATTGCGCCCAGCGTTAAGTTTGACACGTAGGAATATTGAGCCATCTCTGGATTTAGATGGATGAGCTTCTGTAGATGACCGTGGATTTTCTGTGTTTATGTTTTATTTTTTTTATTTTTAGAGATGCATAAATCTTTAGAATAACCGTAAAATTCACTCGCTCAATTTCCTTCCAGCTTGAATTCTACAAATTTTATAGCAGACTGGCTTTAAAAATAACTCCCTTATGTCACTGTGAAGAAGTCAGACTTGATCTATGAGACTTATTATAAGAAGCCAATCTGAAACAAAATCAGGAGAAGCCGGCATGATTTGAGTTTATATGGAATGGTTAAACTGCCGAATATCTGCAACAGTTCAGTGGTTAGTGAGGGTGGACAGCCCTCTAGCCATGCGAGGGACAACACAATGTTTTTACTTTAGTACATCTTTTTGAATAGCTGCAGATAGGAGGGAGTGTCCTGTTGCTCTTGTGCTCTCAGAACTAAAGTCAATGGTGGTTTCCTTCACCTGTAAGCCTGATAAGTAGACATATGAGTGAAATAAAGTACAGCATTAAAGCCTAACCCTTTTTGTTCAAGCAATGATTGACATTGCACACCCATAAATTGTGAAGGGTTTTCATCCTGTTTGAAAATTAAGCTTCATCTACTGACTATTGAAGACAGCATTGCTACTCTTCAAATAAACTGCCCTTAGCCAGAGGTAACAACATCATTGAGTCAGTAAATATTCAAAATTTTTTCTTTTTCTTAAACCAGTCATATGGTTAAGTTAACTGTCAATAACATCTATCTTTTCTAAAGAAGCTATACAGAAGATACATGTGTTTTGCCACGAAGTGAAATTAAATTCTGCAAAAAGTCATATTTTTTTTTTAAATTAATATTTCCGACATTTTCGGGTAAATGTTAAGAAAGTGAATACTAAGATTTTATCGAGTTGAGTTTATTTATCAACCCTGGATAATTGCAAGACAAAAAACAACATCCAGTAGAAAAAAATGTATCCTGTAAACCTATTCCTTCAGGTCCTTGTTTGTGGGTGTCCAGACATTCCTCTGTTTAATAAAAAAACATCAAATGAAAGATGGCCCAAATACCATTAAGAGTAAAGGAAGATAACAAAAAACGTACCACATCTTTCTGGTAACTATGTACTTGTCATTTACGCTTTTGGTTTGTCTTTTTACAAAAGAAAAAGAAAATATTCTTGTATCCTGTTTTACAGTAGATGCTTTTGATTTGTTGCCATTTTGATTGATGCATTCTGGGTACAGACAGCTCTTTCCTGCTACTATGTTACATAACTAAAGTATTTGTTTTTACTGATTTTCTGACTAATAAAGCTAAGGTCTAGGCAGTAATTGTGAGAAACTTGTCACTGTTTTGCTTTCTCAGTTTCGATGATTAATCTTACTTATTTCCCATCTGACATGTTTTGATAAACACTCCATCGAGCAGGAAGTGGAGCCATTTGTTTTAATGACATTCGGACCTCCTCAAAGGTGTAGTGTACATCATATCTCACATCAGATGACTGTCCCCTTTAATAATGATATGCATTTTTTATCACTTGATAAACATACAGTCTGTCTTGAGTAGAGATTTCACAGTTTCAATTTGTTTTCAGCTTAGATCAGAATGAGACCTGTGGTCATGGCTTAGTGGTAAGCGTGTGCACTTACTAATCCTACATGGACGTACTGCTCACTGAAGATGGAGTCGACCATCACGTATAAGAGTGAGTCACACACTGTGGCTCAGGCAATCATGGGTTGATTTTTTACAAGGTTTCCTCATGGTTTTCCACTGTAATGAGAGAGGAACAGTGTGAAGTAGACAATCCTTTGTCATCGAAGTGAAACACCCTTGAGTATGATGTTAAACTCCGAACAAACAGAATAAAATTTTCCCCTTAAATAAATTTAAGTATTGTGAAGCTTTGGAAATTTTTGTACCGTTACAGAACAATACTGTAGGATGTTGAAAATCATGTAGGATCGAATAATTATAAAAATCTATTTTAAATATCCTATTAAAGATCATATTGGGTCTCATAGAATCCTAAAAGATTTGGTCATTCTATAGGATGAAATCATCTTGGATCCTTTAGAAAAATCCTTTGGAATCTTACATGATCCTAAGTACGACGTTAAACCCCAATCAAACAAACAATACATGATCCTATATGTAAAGATAAAACGACGCAACCCTTCCCTTTTCATTGAGGAGTTTTTCCTCTTCCTAGTTTATGAAAAAATTTCCTTATTTGCCAATAACAAAAAATACTGACATATATATATTGTTTTTTTGCCTTCAATTTTTTGGCTAAGTAAGGTTACGAGACACAAATACATTATTATGGATGACCTACATGTACATCCGCTTTAAACAGTCAAGCGTACTCCTGATGCATTTTACTGCTCTAACTAAAACCTCGCAAGGTGTGACTGATTGATTTGTATTAAACAAACTCCAACAATTAAAGAATCATTTTTTGAATTCCTTGTAGCAAGTGCTGATAATGGAAACCAGGAAACTGTTGGGAACTGGACTGTTGTTAATTACAGTGAGCCCTTGAGGGAAAATGTTGTTCATGCTGCTATCAATACTCCAGAGGGTCAATATGGAAAAATACATCGTCAATGTCCATATACCACCCAACAACAAGGTAGGCCAAACTGTTTTCATGAGGTTTGCATGGATTATCTTTTTGCTCAAATTATTTGTCAATCTGTTTTGTTTGTAAATTTCCATTCGTTGTTATGCACGTGTAACTTTTCACTAGAAATCTAACACAATGACATACTTTTCATAGAATAAAATAAAGTTTTATTTTCGAACAAAGCTTTGGGGTTATATTATATACTTCTATATGCCAGAATTACATTGAGAAATACCATAAACCATCTATTTTTTCTTGCCACAAGGGGCAGTTTATTTGGAGAGCGATTAAAAGAAATGGAGGAAGATAAATTTTCCAACATTATCAAAACAAACCCCGGTTTATAGGTGTGCTAGTATCAATTGTACTTGGAATATCCTTGAGCATTCCATAATACATCAACTAATCAATCAATCTTTCTGGATCTTCATTCAAATTTACATCTGAAATAAGTAAATTTCTGAAGTAAGGATACACCAACTTTGGGCAGACATGTTTTCAAGGCCAGCGAAGAAAATAAAAGGAGAACTGGTCGTCAGTGAAACTTGGAAAAATGACTGTGACAAATGCATACAGACAATAACTGATTTTGATAAATTTAACTATGTTTTGGTTAATTTGCAAGATATACCAGGTTTAGTTTTTTAGTTCTTCTAAATTTGGATGCAACCATTTTAATTTCATAGTTTGACGGAGCATTAAATCATTATAAGAAAGTATTTAAATTGACTAACTGTTACAGAAAAATAAAACAAACTAAAGTTGGTCATCAAAACAGACACATGTAATAACTTAACACAGTGAGTTTAAAAAACAATTATGTTTGCCATATTTTAAATCTGAAGCTGAAAATTTACTGTGTCTAATCGTACAGGTGTTCTGTGTCTTTAAAGAAGTATCAGCATAACTTGTTAAGGAGGTCTGTTAGAACCTGGTGACAATAAACTGGTCAAACTTCCCTTATGAACATAAGTTGTCCTTCATACAAATCATGTTGTCATTACTCTTGGTTTTCCCTGCTGGTTGTTTTACAATATGAATTTTTTTAGTTTTTTTTATGGACTAACAGCAAAAATTCACTTGATTCAAATGCATTTTCAGTCAGTCGATACATGCTATTTTGGTTACAGCATCAACGATTTTAGAAAACAAATTGTTTGTGTAATAAAATGAAGCATGCACTTAGTTTTTAGGCATTATCTTTACAGAAGAATGCAAAGCAAAATCACACTGTCTGGAAATATTGTATATTTAGTATCTGATTCCGAGAAATTTATGACTTTTTGTTCTGGTCCTGGAGACCTTTTGTCTGCTCCAACGACAACGCGAAAATAAATTAGAAAAATTGCAGGGCTGGAATTCATTTTTGTTGTACTTTCTGACTCAAAACATGTGTTTAATATTATATCCAAGGGTAATTACTCAATGTCAGGAAGAAAATTAAGTTTGGGGTAATAATTGTTGTTGTTGCAAATTTTGTACTTAAACTTGTGGCTTTTACACAGTACGGCAATTTCGTCTCAATGACGCTGTTCTTCACAGTGTCGCAGATGGTTTGATATTTGTTACAACTCATGTTCCTTTCAAGTGAACATGTAGATAAAGTTACTGCTTTATGAGCCATAAATTTTGCTATATTGTGCTCTTTTTATCCTCTCAACTTCCTAAGGGCAATATTTTTTGGGTGGGATAAGATTTTTTGCAAGTTACATTGGTAAATGAAGAGGTAGAATATGATAGATTTCCGCAACAGTTTTTTTTAGCATGTCTGCCCATCTGTCTGACTTGTAGTGTCGGGGGTCGGAATCTGTCTGTTGATCCTCAGGCATATGAGTGAGTTACATGTTTTAGGCTCTGACAATGGAGGGGTTGGACTTAACAAGGTTTCCACTTGGTTTTCCACCATATTTAAGCAAGGAACAATCATTCCCTACATGTATATAACTGAAATACCCTTGAGTATGACATTACCCCAATGAAACAAACAAATATAACAGTGAGACAGTGAGTGGTAGATAAATAAAATTATCAAATCAATCTAACCACATTTTGTATGACAGGTGGCCATGGATGTTAAGCGATCTTGATTGATTGCGACCTGCGTTAAGTTTGACATATGGTGTAAGTCATTTCTGGATGTAGATGGGTTGGTCACTGTACACAATCGTGGAGTTTCTGTGTAAATGTTTTTACAAAGACATATAACTCTGTGCATTAATCGTAAAATTCACTTGCTCAATTTCTTCAGCGCCAGAGTTCTCCAGGCTGTAAATCAAGAGCAGGCTAGTACAAATAACCTCCAGAATCAGTCAGACTTGATCTATGTGACATATTAGGGAATAGAATCTACAGGACAAATTCAGGCACATGTTTTTTATCTGATGTCTACAATACAACACTCTCTGTCGAACATCAGGTATACGAATGAGTCACATGATGTTTATAGTTTTCCATCAATTATGGGTTTACGAGGTGTTCTCTCATATTTAAGCAAGAAACTGCCGCATGAAATCGACAAGCAGGGATCCTATAAATGAAATACTGTTGAATACTGTTTTAAACCCCATTCAAAGAAATATTTTCACATTTTTATTTTTTAATTTGTTTTATAAAAACAAAGACTTTGCCATAAATGAGGCTACGAATAATTAATAATACAATGTCACTGCCCAGTTAGGAGCTACAAGATACTGATGGTCCATGGCTGTGGCTTAATGGTAGCGTGTGTGCTTCCTTATCCTACTTAAATTTACCATTCAAAGGATCGACTCGGTCGACCACTAGGTATATGAGTGAGTCACAAGATGTGTCTCCGGCAATTGCGGGGTAGTTTTTACTAGGTTTTCTCTTGGTTTTCCACCGTAATAAGTCATGGAATTGTGCAAAGTGGACAATATATATATATATTTAGCTTTATTTGCTAAGGGCATTACATGTTATTTATTAAATTTTATGTAACAAATACTCTGTCAGTTGAATAACTGTTCTTCCCAGAGGCCCTCCACAAACAATATCACAAACATATCCGTCGTCATATAAATGAAATACCCTTGAGTACGATGTTCAACCCCAATCAATCAGACAAACAAACAAGATACAGACAGAAATAAGGTGCCCACTGTTTATCTCTAACCACAGTTTGCTGTAAAAAGCTGGAAAAAACTATTAGTTATAAAAAATATATTTGGTTTGTCTATTCTTTAAAGTGTTGTTCAATCAAGTAAGTGTTTTCTTTCTTTCAAAAAGAAAACTAAAAGTATCAGTTGTTTATATTTAAGCATGATTAATGAGGATGAAATCAAAAGTTTCATTTACTAATGGAAAGGAAGCACATATGAGGGATTAATTTTAAAAAAGTACGAAAACATATGTCATTTTGACAGATGACATATTAACTTCAGTTCTGTTTGGAAATTAAGTATAATCTGCTATTTGTCATAGATTGTAAATAACTTATCTCACGAAGTCAACATAAGGCTACTTGTAATTAAATATTAATGTTAAAAATAATTACTTTATTTAACTAGAAAAAATCAGTCAAATTAAAAAAGTTGCTCTTCCCTGTACTCCTCTATAAATTATTTCCATAAATTTTATATATATAAGCATATATTATTTTAACATTAAAACATGAAGAGAGTATGTAAATAAACAAAATAAATAATTTGTAAAATCAGCAAAATTATTAACATATCTTAAAATGATCAAAGTGTTACATTTCTATATGTAGATATATTAATATATATCAAAATATATTAATTAACAATACATTTTCGACTGCATTTGCATGTTTTCACAAAAGTTATACATTATTTTGATGAAAAAAATAGAATACATAAAGATTTTTAATCTGGGTGGTAAATAAAGATATCTCCTCTAATGTTATATGTATCTATAACAGGCCTGCACTGTTTCTAGGGAGAATGGAGAGAACACAGTCTTCCTATGGTTTTGCAAATTTATTTCAGATTTCCCAATTAGGCCTATAGGTTTTCAAAATTATTTGCAGTGTTCGGCAAATGCAAAAGTGAGGTTATCTCACAAAAGTTAAGCGACTGATTTTAAGGTTATGCCAGAAAAAGATTACAGCACACTTCTGTTGTAGATTTTATTCTGGCAGCCATGTGTTTTTTACCTTGACGTAATAATTTTGCATTTGATATTTCTATTGATTTTGGTTAGGGTGACTTGAAGATGGTGAGAGGTTGACTGTTTTTCCAAACACCTTTCTGCAACATGGCTGCTTTTGTCCATCTTTGTAACAAATAATTAGGATCTATATCCACCTCTTGATAAAGGTTGTTAATTGTAAATAACATATTTTTTTCACTTGTTTATTTTAAATAGCAGTGCAGTGCTGGTCTTTTATTTTTTATTCCTCGACAAGAAAATAAGCTCATCTTGTAGAACTTCAGAAGGTTACTCCAAATTCTAAATTTCCAAATTTTGCTTTGAACAATTTATACAATGAACTTCTTTTAATCTGGGCCTTTGGCAGTGGCTTTAGTCGTAGTGTGCATGCTTCCTAATCCTACTCCAGTGTACTGTTCAGGTGATTCAGTCTCGTCTGTCGACCATCGGGTATATGAGTGAGTCACATGATGTGGCTCTTCAATGCTGAGGTGTTTTTTTATGAGGTTTCCTCTCGGTTTTCCACCGTGATGAACAGTGTGAAGTGGATAATCCATCGTTATATACAGTAAGTGAATTACTCTTGAGTACAACATTAAACCCCAATCAAACAAACAGTCTTTTTATCTGTTAAACATTAGGAAATCATATTTAAAAAAATCATCATGATAAGTACCCATTTGTAGCTTAGACTGTCCTATTTGGAAATATTTGGAACCATCAAATTTGAGATTTGTGATGAGTAATTTTTAGAGAAATTAGCTTATTTCAATAAAGAATCTGCCATAATCTGGAGCGTCAAACAAAGACATTTATTATATTATTAAATAATCAGTACTGTTGATCAAACAATTTGTGATAACAACCTGCCAGTATATATATTGAGAACAGTTTTAGATTTGGGCGAAATACACATACATGTACATGTAACCATTTTCATGCAAATCAGCCTATAAAGGAACAAAAACAATGGTGAGCTTATGGGCTGATAATCATATTAATCGCCAACCCATTACCAATGACCTAGAAAAGCTCAAAATGTCTACATAAACTATTTGTAATTTAAATTTCAAGTTTATTTTGTCTCTATCAAAAACTTTGAATTTTTAAATTTAATTAAAAAGGATTTTAAAAATTGTCAATATTTGACCCAAGAGGACAAGAAAAAGCATTTATATAAACCATACACTTTCAAATTTCCCAGTTTAGTCTTGTCAGACCAAAGCAATTGCTCACCAGATGATTATGGACTAATGACCTGCTATAGATGGTAACTATAGACAGGTTGACCTTCATGATTTTCAATGAACTGTCCACCTGACGACACAACATTTCTCCTGGCTTACGTTATTGCCTGCATTATTTTCCGCCCAGTAAACGCTTTCAAAGAAGCCGTCTAATTCTAGTCTGCCTGAACACTTTCCAATGACGAATCAATACCTCTGAAGCTATTAGCTACTCCAATCCATGGGTCATTTAACTTCCTGTTGATTACTGAATCAGAAGCTTTATCTGGGTCATTTCACTTATCCCAATCTGCTTGAACACTTGCCACTGATGAGTAATATTATAAAGCTGAAGTTGTTATAAGATGAAAAGACTTGGTATGGATATCCCTTTAATTAATCCTTTTTCTAACTCTACCCAGTCATGACACCCTGCACTCTACCTGTGTATAAATAATTTGCTTGTTGATCTGACCTTAAACTTCAAAAAGATCTCTGGAATAAGATAGAAATGTAGTAACCAATACACTAAGGATTTGTTATCTAACCAAGTCTATCCATCTTAGATGACGGGTGGTTGGAAGGACCATCAGGTTGCCCTGCTCAACTTACTTCACCCTCTTGAAGATGAGATTAGATAACGTCTCCATTGGTAAAGCAGGTGGTTGGAGGGGGCTCCATGTTGCCTTGGTGCTCTCTTAGCTAACAGGAAACAGGAAGCTGATTTGTGGTGTCAGTATTGCATCCTGTTGTTGTCCTGAATTTGGCCTCCATCTCTTTGTTTGTTGCCAGTGGTGTCTAGGGTGGTTTCCATTACACATTGTGGTGGCATGTCATCATATAAGTGAAATACACTTGAGTACGACATTAAACTCCAATCAAACAAACTTAATGAATCCATCTTAGACGTATTTCTGACTTCTAAATGCTGCTTAGAGAATCTGAAGTTATGTTACTGTGGCAGTGACCATCATTTCATATAGCCTCCAGTCTGTTTAATATGGTGGCGACAAGCAAATCTGTCTTTCTCTACATTAAAAATATATCTACCAAAATAAGATTTGTGTAGAATCAAATCAATAAAACACATTTGTGGGAAATTTCTCAATAAAAAGATACATCTAATGTCCTCCATATCAGTGCTTCCTGTAAAGAGGGTTTCATTGCCTGACAAATAATTCATTTATTGTACCTATACTAATTTTTTTTCTTTATATAAAAGGTTTTCTTTAAAATTTGCAAATTCACTAAAAATTGTCACAGATTTCTTCACCACCAGTAAAATAAGCTATTGTGTGATTGTACATATTATTTTTTCCTTATTTTTCAAGTTCCAAACTTTGCATTTTAAATCCCTTATTTGATGACTTGAAATTTAAAAAAGTATTAGCCTTTTGGCTTTTGGCTGACACTTCATGGTGTCATTAGGTCAATTAATTAGTTCCAATAATTAAAATGATTATAAAAATGTAGGTAATAATTCAATTTTTTCTCTTAATTAAAATTGGCAAAGTTCTATTCTGGTTTTGGTTTATAACTATACAGCATATTTCAAGGTTTCATTTTTCGTAAGCCTTTAACTGATATTTAACATTGTGTTAGACTCCATGAAGTCAAGGTGGCCAATATTGGACCTTCCTCATATCGATTGAAATAATATTGATTTGGCTGCAGCTTACATTCTGTATTATTCACAGTTTACATATTTAGACTATCGGCCTGTGCTGTAATCTTTTCCACCATAACTTCAATGTTGGTCCTGTAAAATTTTGTGATATAACCTAACATTTGCATTTTCACTTGGTTGGCTGATTTATTTAAATACATAAATGTGCCTTTGTGAAAAATAAAGCAAAAATTGCTGTAAAACACACACTTCATAATCTAATGACAAAATTTAAAAAAATCAGTTGCAAAATGCAAACTTAGACGAAGATTGCAAACAATTGGGGAAACCTATAAAAAGGTCATTCTAAATTATGTTTGCATAACCATGGGGAAACCCTGTTCTGACTGTTCTCCTCAACAGCACAAGCCTGACTATGGAATGCTGCTGTGTTGTAACTTACTACATACATGCTCATAGGAACCGTTGTATTGTGTGAAGCTATTTATTCACACACTTGTTTCTGGGTGTCCAAGCATTCTACTAAGGGAACTTAATAAACAGTAAATGACTTTGATAAATGGCTCAAACGGTGTCGAACATAAAGAAAGAGCAAAAAAAAAAAGACTAAAATGTACTACATTTTTGTGGAAATAATGTTCTTGTCAGCCTTGCTTTATGTTCCTTCCTTCTTTTTGACAGATAAAAAATGCCCTTGTATTATGTTCTACAGGAGTTGTTTTTGATCTGTTGTCAAGGAGCCATTTTGATTGATGCGTTCTGGGAACATTCAACTCTCCCTAGCTCAATACTCGGTTACATAAGTAGAGTATTTTTACAGACTTTTAGGTTAAAAAAGCTAGAGCTCTAGGCAGTAAATGTGAGAAATTTGTCACTAGTTTATTTCCTCTGTTACGATCGTTAATCTTAGTTATTTTCCTATCTATCGTGTTTTGATAAACACTCCACGGAGCAGGAAGTGGATCCATTTATTGTTATAAAACAAACCAATTCATTTTTAACAATCCTTTTTTTTTTAAAGTCTTTGAAGAGAAAGGGAAAATGGAAACTGTTGAACCGATACGAGTTGGAATATTATAAATTATAGAAACGTCAAGCTCTTGAGGGAACCTAAATGGGAAAGCTACGATCAACATTTAACAGTACATGTAGGCCAATAATTTGCTAGATTCAAGTTATATTAGTGCAATCCTGTTTTAGTATTAACCCATTCATAACTAAGTTTTATTTTACAATTTCCATCCCTTTTTTATTGATTTTTACAGATAATAATGGGATAATGGCATTTTATAAAGAAAATAATGCCACTATGTAGTATTTTATAAGTCTTATAGCCGTGGTATATATTGAAATATGGTAGCATTAAAGCTGTATTTCCCAGAGGCCATATAAATTTGAGAGTTTTGATAGGCCATAACAATTCTATTTTGTTAACTCTCCCACTACATGAAAACTATTCAAATCTTCGTTGTGGTAGTGTCAATTATTGTTGGAATGCTCCACCGTCATATAAGTGAAATAACCTTAAGCAGGGTGTAAAGCACCAATCAATCAATCAATCAATCAATTAATCAATCACCCAATCAATCAACCAATCAATCAATCGATCCAATAAGGTGTCATTCACAGAAAACTATACACCTTTTCCTTGTATCAGAGTGGTTAGGGAGGGGTTTATTTTTTTGTATATTCCTTTTTCAAAGCTCAACGTAACACTTGGATATTTTGTCTACCTTTCTACTTTAAAGTTTGCCAAATTTCTCTGAATAGCGCAAAACATTTACCCCACAGCTCTCACCGGATTGAGGTAACAATAGGCTTTGTGACGTGATGTATATGGTAACAAGACAGTTTGACCTTTACTATTTACTGTGAACTGTCCACCTGACAACACAACGTTTCTTCCGGCTGACATTATTGCCTGCATTATCTTCCGCCCGGTAAACGCTTTCAAAGAAACCTTCTAATTCCAGTCTGCCTGAACACTTTCCGGTGATGAATCAGTAATTCTGACGTTCTTAGCTTGGCCATTCCATGGATCATTTAACTCCTGGAGATTTGTGAATAAAACTGAAATTACAAGCTTATCCCATGTATTTGTCCCCATCTGGGTCATCTCACTTTTATCTGCCTGGCCTTATCCAGTCTGTAAGCATTAAAGCTCTTAGATAATCCACCCTAAGGCCATTTAACTTTTGTTGGTTTGTGAATAAAACTGTATATACAAACTGAAACCATAGGTGTTTGTCCCATCTGGGTAATGTCACTTATATCTGCCTGACCTCATCCTGTCTGTAAGTCTAAATCACTTATAAGATCCACACTAAGGCCATTTAAATTTTGTTGATTCGTGAATAAAACTGTAACTACAAACTGAAACCATAGGTATTTGTCCCATGTGGGTCATTTCACTTATGCCTAGCTGAACTCATCCTGTCTATACTCTAAAGATCTGAAGTACTCTGCTCTATGGGTCATTTGACTTCTTTAGATTAGTGAGTAGACTAGGAGCTAAAGCCACATTTATCTGCCCCCTATGGGTCATCTCACTTATATCGGCCTGACCTCATCCTGTCTGTAAGTCTGAAGCACTTAGGTACTCCACCCTAAGGCAATGGAACACACCGCCGTCATATAAGTGAAATATCCTTAAGCATGGTGTAAATAAACAATCAAACAATCAATCAATTAATCAATTTGAAAAATATATACATTCATATTATTCTGATCTATATTCTATGTTTTTTTACCTAAAAAATCAAACAAGGAATTCAGAAAGACCTAAATTACAATAGATACATGTAAGCAGAACAGCAGATTTGTAATCTTGAGCGAAATCAGTGTTTGTTTGTTTGTTTGATTGGTGTTTAACGTCATACTCAAGGGTAATTGACTCATATGACGACGGACACAAATACAGAACATCATAAATAAATCTGCTTCCCGTTACCCTTTAGCTCTGCAAACACCAGGGCAACAGAAAGCAACCTCTTTTCTCGCCTCTTACGA
>JARFOD010123123.1:0-14351 GCA_031763545.1 Mopalia muscosa
TGAACCATCTGATACGGATAAATATACGATGCCTCTGTATCTGTGTGGTGAGACTCATAGGTATATGATAAATGTAGTTATATACATAGGTCAAACTGGGGTCAAATGCCCTCTTAACAAGCCATGGTGGGGCCCCCATGACTAAGGATTACGAAGTCCTTTTTCTGCCCACATTACATACTGATCATAGACAGGCAAAATTTGCAAAAAATAAATTTCTTTTTAAAAAGCTTAACATTACACGTTGTTATTGTTACAAATATTAAATCAAAACCTATTTAGTACTTATTATTAGTAAAGATCTTTCTCAACTTCATATGTCAGTTTTTAACTCGCCGAGAGTATGTCTTTTCCAGTTTGTTTTATATATGGTAATATTACTAAACAGTAATAATAACCACTACATTTAACAAATAAATACTAGTAAATAAAATAACTAAAAAGTTGAATATCTATTTAATAATGCTGAACAAAGTTCTAAAAGAGCAACTCTGGGATTTGATGCAAAAAGACTATTTTTCTTCAAAATCAAGTTTAGCAAAATAAATTTGTAAGCATTTAAACTATGGGAAGTGAAAATAAATGAAATAAATTACAAATCAGCATGATTAAAATAGGTTTAAGTTTTATAGATATACGAAAAAATGGGCGAACACAAATAGTTGATCCAAAAATTATGATCTGTACTACAAATTATGTTTATTTTCTTTGAAGGCATTAAGGAGTAAGGTGATTGGTGCTCTACAGACCAATAAGGCATAACTATAAGAGTTCAGAACTTAAAATTAAAAATTTTGGTAAAGGCGCAGGGAAATAAAGGTGAGGGACACAAAAAATAAATAAATAAATAAAAAGCTCAACATGAAACAAATATGTGCCCAACAATAATTAAAATAAAATCGATGAAAACAAAATCAATAAAGAACAATAACACCAGCACAAAACATTGAATAATAATTCTCTTTTAAAAATGAAGTTTACCTTGTGTGGTGTATTATCTCCGTTTTTAGCCGGATCAGGTTTATCTCTGGCATGCTTAGGTACGGACAGCCTCTCTATTGTTGATACTGTTGTACGGCGTAAGTTGAATTTCGCTGGCGGCGTCTGCGATTTAAGACTATCAGACTTGTCATCAACTTCACGTTTTTTCCTTTCTGGACCCATACTCTGAGGGCGGGGACGAGGTTTTTCTACAGAAATCATGATATGCAAATGAGTGAAAATAAGAATATTGTGAATTATTGTAAATGAAAAGGGTTTACTAAATATCTTTTGAAATAAAATCAATTACTGTATATATTTCTTTTCATATTTATGAAACAAAATTCAAACTTGAAAAATAAAAGCTAAAAAAAAAAAAAAGGGAAAATAAAATGCTGAATGACTGATTTTTTTTACAAATAAAAAAAAAATTAAAGATAAAGTAAATTGTGTCAAAATAATAAATAAAGACATCAAAAATTATAAAAATATCTTTTTACATCTAAGTTTGCAATTTACTTTGCAAAGATTTTAACAACAAATATTACTAGGTATCTAATTCTAAAACAATAATACATTTAATAACACATTGTATAAAGCCAAATACACCTGTCCCTTCATAAGAGGCTCTATAGCTTATGACTATTCAATACATGGCTGTACAGTTGAAAGGTAAACGAACTAGTTCTCATGGGTGACTTCTAATGAAAACTGGATTGATTTTTTAACTGGCCTAAACTTAAATGTGCAGAGTGTCGGTTCTATTTCTTGGTAAGTTTCTCTCAGAGCTAAGGGACAACATGAAGCCTATTTGTTTGTGAGGTCTTTGTATTCCGATCTGTGGTTGTCCTACCCTGTCTTTGTTTGTTCCCTGTTGTGTAGAGGGTGGTTTCCTTCTCCCATTGGGCTGGCACGCCGTAGTATGAATGAAATAACCTTAAGTCAGCGTTAAACCCATATCAATCAATAAATCAATCTCTGTAGATGCTGTTCTTCATCTCTAATAGTCTGCCTTATGCTAAGTAGTATTTTTTGGAGATACAGCGTAAGAGAGTCCATCACTGTCATTTCAAGTTTTTCCATTTACCGGGTACTATATGTTCTAATAATTCTGTTCAATAATGTTAAATACACTGAACGGATACATTTTATGTCAAATGCAACTTTCAATCGCCCATAAACCTCTTAAAAAATACAATGCAAGTGTTACCAGCCTGCAATTTTCCTAAATCTGTGTGTGAATGTTGACTTGAAATTTGTTCAGAATGGCCAGTATAGACTTCCATACTAGATGGGAATATTTACAGGTATTAAGCTGCTAGGTCTACTTAATTCACCTGAGACCCTTCTGCATTACATTTTGAATACAGTTTTGGCCATTTTAACAAGGGAAAATCCTCAACAAACCAATAATATTGAGCATTTTTCTTTAACAACCCTCTGCAGCCAAATATGAAGGAACAGGTGTATCAACATTTATTGACAAGGGTTGGTTAATCAGCAACAACACATAACTAAGTTACTACATTAGTGAAGTGAAAGTGAAAGTGAAACTATTGCATTTCAAAAACTGTGAAACAATGGGGTCAGTGCAAGGTACTTGTTTGTAAAGGTTCATTATGAAACATTTTATATAAACATTCAAAAGTTAAAATTATCCTCCAACGTAAACTAGATGGTTCAAAATATTTTTTTTTCCACCTGAAGGATATAGAGGAATGATTCTTCCACAATAATTGAAGTTTTCTTTATTGGACATTTTGATTGTTAGCTTGCGTAACAATATTTAACAGAGAACAATACGAAAAAAATTGGGTTATTAAATTACAACAGTGATGGTGTCCCTATGTAATGTCACTTTATGGCAAGGTCGTAATTATTTGGAGCAACCAGTAAACTTTACCACTGAGGGTTGAATATTGTGTTCGTTATCTTCTAAAAAAATGTCTTGTGGTAAAATGACAATGTCACAGCGTTGTCGTAATGTTATAACCCAAAAGTCCAATATTGCTTAGTGTTGTGAGTCTTGTGACATGTGTGTTCATTCACGTTAAGTGTGGGGTTTAGTTAGACTTGTGTCCATGGAAAAATACAATTGTGTTCAGTGTTTTTAATCCATGCTGTCATCAATCAAGAAACATGTGCCACTTACTCCTCAAACTTCCAATTTGTTTTGGAATATTAAATTTGGGTATCAAGATATTTCACAGAGGGGTGCAAACTTCCATTTCATTTGGAAATATTTATAATTTGTATAAAGATATTTTATCGAGGGGTTCACTTTGTCAAACCCTGTGGGTCATACAATCATGGTTATTTCCCTCCAACATAAACATTGAGCAAAAATTTAGTCAAACTAAAAAGTAAATTTTGATAAAACATTAACGGATTATTTTACATTACAGTGCACGTTAACTGCAGTAAAATATGCCTTTTTGACACTTGCATTGGATTGTCCTAAAGAGACAATATTTTACTATTAAATGGTTTTGTGCTGGGAGGAGACTGAAGTTTATTTATCATTTGATACTTGATACATGTATACTACCCATAATAATTTTGTTTTTTTATTTATACTTTCAGAACAGAAAAAGTACGAATAAATCTTTTATTAGCTTCACCTATATTACAAACTGTTTTTTGATATATTGATAGAGAAGCGATTTTATAAAGTTTTTGTAAGTATTCCAGTGGAATAAATTTCTAAAAAGTCGGTTCACATATAGAAATAATTTTTTACATTTGTAAAATGTAGAAGTATACATGTATTTCTTTTTGGTATGGCTGGTTTTCCCATAAACTCATAAAAAGCATCTATTTGTTGTTTGCAATAAATTCTGTAGATTATTTTTTAATATTGTCTTTTAATAACAACATGGTGTTGTGAAATTTGAAGGAACGGTCTTATATTTATAAATTTATTGATGTATGTATTTTATTTTTACAATGGAAGTTCTTTTAAAGTTGAAATAGAGATCGACAGATTTTGAGGTTTGTTTTCATACATTGCAATGCACTCTAAAGATTTACATATCGCCATATTGCAGTTGTCATGTGATATACTATCTCATGCCTAGTCCACATGTAAATACTGAAGAACAGCAAAATGCTCCGTGGATTATATCAACAAGTAGAACTGAACAACGTAAACACACAGCAGGCAGGTCAATGAACGAATGTTTCATCAGGCAGTGATTTATATACAAACAGTAATACAAAGACACCCAGGCAAGTTCATTCAAAATCACAGCAACTCACAGGAAAGCACCTCAATTCAATCAGACACCATGCCCCACCCGTTAGCATACCTTTGTGCAACCGCTCAGAGCTTTTACTCCGTGAGCTGGCAACTGATGTGGGCGGGCTAAGGGAGACAAACCCAGGTAGGTTTCCCGCTATACTAGCTGGTCGTGGCTTCCTGCTAGGGCGTTGCGGTGTTACAGTGTTATCACTGGCTTTGGGTGTGTGTAAGCCGACTGTACTGCGGGGACGATGAGGCGTTGAACCACGGGACGCTAGAAAAGAACGATTCTCTGGTATGGTGCCGAGAGCTGGTGTGGCCGAAACAAAAGACAAAATGCAAAGAGAAACACACACACATTACACAGGGTACAAGCGGTCATTCCAGAAAACAGCCACTCCGCAACCATAGGCCATTCAATGGTTGCACCATTCACTATAGCCAGATCTACCTTTACTCATACACTATTATTATATACAGAGTAACAACTAAACAAAGCTATGGTGTTACAGTTTAGTAATCACAACATACGTGCATTTAACTTTAGTGGTCAAATCATAACATAACATGCTTATTAATTTAAGAAAATAATAATTTAAAAAAAAAAAGGAAATTTTTTGGTTGTTTTAATTTAATTTTACAAGAAATATTTTCATGATTAACACCATTCTTAAAACAAAGTAAAGACAATGCAGAGAAAACTATTAATAAAATTAGAGATGAAACAAAACTGTACAAATATAAAACATTTTACAAGACAATATTAAGATATCAAACAATGCAGTTGCAAACAAAATGCACTTTAGTGAAACTATTCTATGTGCAATGGCGCAGGCCACAACAACTGCATGGCGTTGAATGTTCCTAGATAGCTTGACATTGCCTGAATCTAGTAAGCTTGACATTGCTTTGTTTTTAATTAGTTTGACAAAGTAGTTTGACATGGGAGATGTTTTACATTGTGATTTGTTATGCCTAGCTAGCTTGTAGTGATACTGATCTACCATATGAGCTCATCCATAAAATCCTATAATGAGGTCAAATTAAAGCCTGTGAAAGTCAAGCTTGAGCATTATACGAAATCAGAAAACTGAAAATTATGTCAATAGATTCTGGGTAGATACTGCAGATCTGAAATTTCCAGTACAAATCACAAGTGGCTCATAAATCCCTTTATGATATGTCAAATAGGCAGGCAAATTTCAGATCTTGGATTGAGCTTACTGGTATATTGTATCTATTGAACTGAGGAAAATGCTGGCTTACAAGCAAACGTGTTATTGTTCATCGTCTTACCGTGGGCACTGGGTAGATTTCTCATACTGGTGTTGAGATGACTCGGCGAACCGAGATCAGGTGTTTTCTTGTGGTAGAGAACGCTGGTGGATGCAGACAGGCGTTTAGAGGGAGGCACATGGCCTGGCACAAGACCTAGATTAGACAACAAGCAAGCACAACATGCACTCGGGAATCTACTTTTTTAAAAACGTTTCTCAAGTCACCATGCTCCTTCTATACAACAACAACACGGACAACAACAACAACATAACAGTCTACTTAACTCACTGTACCACATTATTAGAGTTTAGAAGATCTCATTTGTGCATCGTGGTGTACAAATTCAACTCAAAATTTTAAAAAGTCAAATACTTCTTATTTTCAATGGAGATAAAAAACAAAACACTCTAAGCCAAATAAAGTCAGTTAAAATCTTATTCTACAACCAAACAAGTTTACAAAACCTTTAAAACAAAAACTCCCACGCTTTTTACAACAAAAAGTAAACTCCATCAATACGAACCAAAAATTCAAATTAGTGATTGAAAAAAACCAAAACAAAAAAGACCCCCCAAAATTAACAATAAATGAGAATTAACTTTTTCTAACAGCAAAATTTTAAACACATTGGCACTTTTAAGAGTGAATTTTATTTATAACTTACCAAAGGAGACAGAAACTAGCAAATCAAAATAGACTAATTCCAACGACCTCTGAACCCTGACCTAATTATTTAATGGTAGGTTATATCATACAGTGACAATATTTAAAAAAAAAAAAAAAAAAATCGTTACAATCGTTAAAACAAAATGATAAAGCCACCAAGCAGTAAAGGAAGTTATAAACCCTCTTGTAGCAATGATTCTACTAGGTCATTCTGGAGGGGAAAAAAAGCCAATTTCTTTAATTTTTCTTAATATTTTTTGACAAAGGTTTCAAGATGTTGCTCTGACACATTTAACTTGGACAAAAATATTGTCACTGTACAATACAACTGACTGTGAAATGTCAACAAAGTCTAACCTTTATTTTCAAACCTGGAGAGTGCTCAGAATATTTTCATTGATTCATAGCATTTCTATCTTTTTTTTTTCGAACTGATATATGAAAAGGATAAAAATTTAAATGAAATATTGACCTCCAAGTTTGCTAACTCGACTAGATTTGCAAACAATAACTTCCATACGTTCTTGAAAGAAAAGTCAAAAGCTCACAAAGAGATCGAAAGATATAGGAAAGAAAAATAAAACCCACTTGCCTTCAAATTCTCTGTCTGGGTCCAATGATCTCAAAACTTAATGTTAATTAAATAAACTAAATGTTTAACACAACACCCACACACACACCAAAAGCAAAAGCAATAAGAGAACCAAGTTAAAAACTATGTATATGTTACTTTGTGTCAAGTGTTAGGAGTAGCAATCATGTTTTTCTTAATGCACATTGAATGCCCTGTTAATAATCAAGATGCATCAGCCAAATCTTGTGCAAGATGCTCATAAAAGCCAGCCAAAGATGCCAGGAAAAGCAAAGTTCAAGTAAGTATTGGTTAGTCCATACAGATGGTCATACTCAACAGTTGATGTGTTTGGATGATTTATAAAAGAAATGAATTATTTACATATTTACAGAATTTATCACAATTTGAAGGAATTCGATAAAGTTTTATTATACTATGTTTGAATCTAGAAATTAGCCATGATCTATAAGGATATACAGGTGGGCTTCCAGCCAGACCCTAAACTTGTGTTCAATAATTTCAGTAAGTTGTTACAAATTCCCAATTCTAAGGCTTAATGCCAATGCCACAGACAGTGCACTTTGATTTTAATGTCATACCAAGTGACTGCAAATGTTATTCTAATAATTGTATCATTTGTCTATAAAATATCATGGAAGTGATGGAATCTATTTGCAGAGTTATGTCCCTTTACATATGAGCTGGTCAGATTCTACAGTCTATATCTGTAGCTGTTCCATGGTGTTGAATTGAATTTGGTAATTGATTGTAAGTACAGCTGTCATTGGGCATAGCGATTAGTCAATCATTGATTAACTATCTTTGACAGATATTACCTGTATTACTAGAGGGCTGTATCACCTAGAAGTTTGTCAGAATGACAAGTTACATTATGTGTTTTTAATGATATGTCACAGTTGGTTCACACTGTGGCAGTGAAAAGCAAATTTTCCATACATAACACTAATGGAAAATAGTTTTTTAACATTTTTTATCATAAAATTTATGCAGGTTTATTAAATTTTATTTTTGTTCCAGGTGTGGCCAAGGGACAACAAAAATAAAAGTATTGGATACAAAACAGCTGAATCACCAATAACACGGCTCATCCGACATTTAAGAAGTCAAACTACATGTACATGTAGTGAGTTTATTAGTGTAGTTCGTTTAATGCATCTATTTGTAACTCAAAGAAACCACCACTAATCAAAATCCACAAAACAAAATGCACCAAGAAAATGAACAGGTTATACAACATGCAGTGTGATAAAGTTAAATTTAGACACATGAAAGACAAAATAAAGTTAGTAAACAAGAAACACAAAAGAAACTTTCTTAAAAACGTACAGTTTATAAGCAAGACATTATCATGAAATCCAATTCCTTATCTATTGATAAAATCAATCAATATTGAATAATTGGTGTTTTGCGCCATGGTTAAGGTATTTTTACCTAAGTTTATGATGGCAATGATTGATTGATTAATGTGTTTTACGCCATGGTTAAGAGCTTTTATTTATTATATGACAGAAATGATTAATTGATATTTGATACCATGTGTTTTACTTAAAGTTTATTATACAATGACAATGATTGATTGATTTATGTTTCGTGACACTAGCAAAAAAATGTGAAGTGTTGGGAAGTTTATCTTCATTAGTACTAAGTAAAGACAGCAATGTGAAGGCAATGTACCTGAACAGTACATAGCTGATTGATTGATTGGTGGTTTACTCCATGCTTAAGGACATTTCACTAATATGATAGTGGTGTATTTCAACAATAATTGACACCAACATAACTAAGATTTGAAAATTTCCATAATGCTGGAAAGTTAATTTTCCTCCAGTGCAATTAGTATTTGCTACTCTTCAAACAAACTGTCCTTAGTCAAAAGGAGAACAGTGAATAGCCACTTGGAAACAACCATGTTGAGTGTCGGAACTATTGACCTCCTGGGTTAAATAAAATATGGCTGTTTGGAACATATTGCCCTAGCATAGACGGATTAAGACGTTTTCTGCAAAAATATATTATGCAATAGCTTACATATAATTTTATGGGAACTTTGTCATGTACTCTTAGTTAAAAATGAAAAACATACATATTTTTCTAAGACATATCTTGCTTACAAACTGGGTAAATAAATAGATAAATAAAACAACACCACCAAACATAGGTTAAAATAAAAAAGTATTATGAGCTTCTTTATAATGTTAATATATATTATATTTCATTTGTATAAATAAAGATATAAGGACATAAAAACAGAAAATAAGAAATTGGAAATAAATGACAAATGTAACAATGCTGCTTGTTTTTGTTTTGATGCTGTCGTTTATTTAATTTCTGAAATGCTTTGAAAGTGAAACTGTACTGAATATCTTTGAACAACAAAAAAAAAGAACAAAAAAAAAAAAAGAAACGTGCACTCTTAAAGTAATGCATAATACAATTTAAAACAAAACAAAAATTTACATGACAAGCAAACAAAGTTACACAAAGTCAATAAATCCTTGTAGATACATAAAGCGGTGGCATATTGTATTTATTAGTAATAGGTTAACTTATTTCAGTGTGATCTACTGTTGATAGGTTTGTTAATAACCCAGACTAATGAAAAGGTTAATGATATAGTTGATTATATGTTCATGTAGTAACTATTTTTTTAATTTTATTTATAATTATTTGAAAGGATAGTACTCAAAAGTACTTCAGTTATATTCCGACTTTGCCTTGCTGGTATCTTGGAAAACCGAGAAAAAAAAACCTTGTAAAACTAGTTTATGTTTTCCTTTTATATTTTGGGGTCATAGATGTTTGGGTGCCTCTAAATAGTGAGCGGAAGGGAGGTCTATACAAAATATACTTTGTTATAACTAAATTTAAATGTAGAGATATTCAGTATAAACACTTTACAACTCCATTTACTACAATGAAAGGATTATGTACATAAAGTTTTCTGAAACATCATAATAATGTATATTAATAGCTTGATTATAAGGGAGCGTTATGTAAGAAATATTAAAACTCTTTGTCTCTGGTTTGAATTTTAAGACCGTATTATGAATGACTTCATTATGATTTTGATTTTCCTCAATACAGCTCATTGAAAGTTTTGTTTGTTTGGGGTTAAAAATAGTACTCAACGGATTGTCGTTTCACAAAATTCTTTATAGCTAAAATACTAAGGAAAACCTGATAGAAAATTTGGCAAAAACCAAGTTGAAAGAGTATTAATCCTAAAGTAAATTGAGTCAAGGATGAGGCTAAACACTCTCCGTGTAGTCAGTTATAACAATTTCATGATTTCAAATACTTTTGACATTTGATCATGGATTTGAACACAGGAGTGAAATTTCTGTTAACTAATGGTGAAATGTTAAGCTTCCCTTTTCACAGAGATTGTGCAAAATATTGGCATTAATTTGATGTGAGAGAAAAAGATGCCAGGTGTCATTTGAGTATCTGTAGTCTGATTATCATGGTAAGCTTTTTTGATAAATGTGAGTGTATGAATGAGTGGGGTTGTTAGAGGGTTAGTATAAGACACCTTACCATTGGCTGAGCTTACGTCCACACAGCAGTGTCTACGGACAGTACTGCAGGCAGATATAGCTCGTCTCTGCGGCCGGTAATACGAGTCAGAGTCGGAGTCATTAGGAGAGCGGCGATAGATAGCACTCTGAGAGGTGGCTCGACGACCACGACCTAAACGCTGACAGATATCACGAGGTGTGCGACTGCCAAACCCAAAAGGGCCTTGTACTCCACCTTTGCCTTTTCCACTGGCTTTCCACAATTCATATCGTGCAAGTCTTTCAGAAGTCTTGGCCAGTATAGCTTCATGTTTTGCCTAGAAAATAAAAATGTACGGTTTTTTAAAACATTTTTTTAAGAAAAGTACTATATTTTCAACAGAAATGAAGATTAGAATCAAAATACATTGTTTGCTACGAAGTTATCACATACTTTATACCAGCATGTAAATGGTCATTACCTACTCTTGAGGTGTTGATTGGTGACCCATAACAACTCAAATTTAAGATCTTTTCATTAACTTGTCTAGAACATGAGATAATCCATTGGTTTTATAATCGACATCCCTGTGCCAGTATGATTAGATGAGTTAGGTAAGTATTTAGAAATTTAGCGTACTCTAGGGTATTTCATTTTTATTTACTTTTATGGCGACTGTAATAGAATGACCTATATAAAGGGAAAAACTATATAGGAACCACCCTATAATCAGAAAAGCTGATAGAATTTTTGTTTGTTTCTTTGTTTGATTGGGGTAAGTTCCAATTAAGTTTATTTCACTCATTTGGCAGTGTGCCAGCGCAATGGCCAATGGGTGAAGGAAACCATCCTCAATGTCATTAAAAACAAAAGATAACAAAACAGGACAATCATAAAACAGATCAGGGTCATGTTGGCATGATGTTGCCCTTTAGCTCAATGGTCAACATGAATCTCCTGATCAAAAGTCTGATTGAAATTTTGTAATTGAAATTGTTGTAGACTTCACTAAAACATGGTCCCTCAAAAAAACCTTAAATGTTTTAAATCTCAATGCTTAAACTTAAAGCCTTTAGGGCAGTGAACAATACCCACTGTGCAACAAACAAAGGTCTCCAATTCATTGCATAAATTAACTGACAATTCTAGCCGTAAACGTTTATTTTTTCTGCTTAAGGAATTCAGGCGCCATAATGCTGCATGTCATTCTGAATTTAGATCCTGTAATAAAAATCACGTGTTAATATTTGAGGTGAACCTGACGTCTAACATGCACCCAAGTATGTGCTCAGAATAATCAATGGAGGAATTATAGATTCTTCAGGTAAAATATTGAGACAGGAAGTAGGCTGATATTAGTTGATAGATTGCTCACTGTGAATTCATTAAATACCACAAGCCATATTGATTACTTAATAAATGTTGACGCAATAAATGTCAATATTAAACCTCGATCACAGACTTTATTGAATTGCTTCAACAATATAATGCTATAGTCTTAAGAGAGAACACCAATTCTGTCATGCTGAAAAGTGATTACGACATAGTTTCAGGGAATATTTATTGTATTTTATTAACAATTTCTCACCTACTCACTTTTCTACATAAATCAAACATCATAACTTGTCACAAATCAAATAATTATATTCAATGTTTGTTGTTAATGTATAGGGGCTTTCTCATGTCGTCCTGAAGTGATTGATAACTGATAAGTGTAGCATGCCATCATACATAATAAATTAATAATACTTTCAGTCCAAAAGAGAAAATGTTGGATCAAGAAATGATTAGAAATCATTAACATTTAGTTTGACTGGGGTTTAATGCATACTTAAAGGGTGTTTCAAAACAATACATGTTGACGGATTTTCCATTTTTTACATGCATTGCTTTACATAAACATGGTGGGAAACCGAGAGGAAATCTAGTAACAACAACTTATTGGATTGTCAGTCACCCAATTTGACTTTCTCACAACTTAAGGGATTCAAAATGTGAATGGTAAGTTGGTACATGTGCGTTTAATTAGGGTCTCTAGTAGGAGACTGCTAACCAAGAAGCCACCACAATGGGTCCACTAAAATCCCCATTTTTATACTATGAATTACTTGATGCAAATAAAACCCTTACATGGCAGTTTACAAAAAAACTTCAATTTTTTTTTTTATCCAATATAAAATAATGATGCAGTTTTTAAACAATGATTTTTATGTAAACATCAATGACAATATAATCACTGTTATTGTAATCAGTTGATATTACAATTATCAAGTTGTATGAGTTTAAATAATTATGTCTTTATTCATTTGTATTTCCTGTATTTCGTTTTTGTATATGCTTAGTATTTAATGTTATACTCTTTGGGTTGCCTGCAGTTTGCTGTAAATCAACCCATTTGATTTCAAAGTGCATTTCTCAACTTCAGCTCAACAAAGGTAATTGCTGGTGAATGCATGTGTGTGCATGCTTTAACAGGACAATGTGTTCGACATTGTATATGTACCAAATACAACAATCAACTATTATCATATTAAACTGAACTCAATAGAAACAAAAACATTTGTTCCCTGGCTGGCATATACATGTAGCTGTGCAGCGTTACAAAAATAGTCAGAATTGTTGTATGCAAAATAGCTGTAGTTAAGGTCCCTGTATGCAAGCTGTTGCCAAATATCCGCCAGCCCTGTACACAATCTGTGGCCATCGTAGCCTACATACCCTAATTATTGCACTCTCTATAAGACATTTTCCACTGCATATTTCTATATTTTCTTTTAAATCTAAATACAAATTTCATATCATCTTTTACTTGTACTAACAAATGAATTCACATTCAATTTAACACATCCATGAATTAGTTTAAAAGCTTTTAATTTAATTTTTCACAACAAATAATTTGGACCATGTCTACAAATGTGATGTGATGTTGAAAGGGTACCATGACATTTCTACAAAAACATTCAATGTCAAATTCCTCTTTTTCAGTGACAGGTATTAAAACTTAAAAAAAAAAAGGTTGAAATCAATTGAATTCAATAGGTATCCGACTGGACTATAAATACCATAAGTTTGAAACACTTCTTAGATTTTGTTTATTCCATATTTGATGTATTGCTGTGATGATGATAAGGGGTTGTGTGTCAGTATTTAGGGTGGAAAAATACGCCACTCTGGCATAAAGTTCTCTGATAAGTGACTGGCACCTCTCCAATGTAGGGCTGTTTTCATGCACAGCCAAAGGCATACTTTACCCCACTTAACCACATTGCCGAGAGGAACAGTGGTATGGGATTCTTAAAATGTTTTTTTTGTTGTTGTTGTTTAAAAACTCAGGCCAATTTCACTCATATAATGACACACAAGGCCAAAAGACGAAGGAAGTCGCCTTGACCCCACTGGCAACAAGGCCAATATACAGGCACAGGAGATAATAGATGCATAATTTGGTATTTTTAGTAAAATCTTGTTTAATTCTAACCACAGAAAGTTATGTCTGCTTGACGTTTCAATACTTTATTTCATCATCATGAAGTTTGTTTGTTTGATTGGGGTTTTATGTCGTTCACTCATATGCCAGCCCAATGGGTGAAGGAAACCACCCACTGGCAACACACAAAGACATCACAACAACAGGACGCAATACAGATACCAAAAACAGATCTGCTTCCTGTCCCCTTTACAATGTAGCTCTGAGAGCACCAGGGTAACAAGAAGCTCCCTCCAACCACCTGTCATCTTCATGAGGAGTGACTCATCACCAATCAAAAGTCCTTATCATGACAAAGTGTTGAAAAGCCCAGAAAATGTCAAGTTCAGCATCATACTAATTGTGTATGACACTTTGTAGAGGGTTAGAGCCCATGTTAGATCAGCTTAAATGTAGCAGCCCCTTGTAACCTCTGAAAGCCCCGGACAACCCTCTGTAACCTCCTATAGCAAGAAGCTTAACTGGGGGGCTAGGTGCACAATTGGCTTTTCTCATACTTTCTCGCGTTACTTGTCTTGTACAGGCAGTCTAGAATAAATACTAATAAAGCCAGTAGTGCATCATAATGTAACGGAGGGGGGGGGGGGGGGGGGGGGGTTACATTT
>JARFOD010123134.1:0-14351 GCA_031763545.1 Mopalia muscosa
GGTATTTCACTTATATGACGACGGACAAAAATATAGAACATCACAAACAAATCTGCTTCCCGTTACTCTTTAGCTCTTCGAACACCAGGGCAACAGAAAGCAACCTCTTTTCTAGCCTCTTACGATCCACCAAGGAAGCTGAGGGAGTATTCTGCAGGGCCATGGCCCACTCGCTCCCTCACGGGGCTCTAAAACTTTGTGAGATAACCTAACATTTGCATGTTAAAAAATTTTCAATACATAACTGAGCTTTTATGAACATTGTTTGTAATACAAAAATCATTGATGATCAGATTGACACAATTAATCAAAATCAGTAGCAAAATGTAAATTTGGATAAAAACAGCACACAGTTTGGGAAACCTATAAATCGGTTATCCTAAAATAAATTTGCATAACCATGGGAAGACCCCATTCAGTTAATTTCAGTCCGTTCTCTCCCAACATGCTCAAGGGTATTCCCCTTATAGGACTGCTATCTATTCCATACAGCTACCCGAAACCTAGACACTTTACTCTGCCGCAAATAACTGTTCCTCCAATGCCATCTCAAGACAACATGACTAAATTTACCCTACATTTAATGTGAAGAAATACCTTCTGAAAAAATGGCTCAAAGCCAGTGGTAATATATTGTGTTTTGATGCTAATAGTACAGTATGCTGTTTTTTTTGTCTGACTCATCCCTTAGTAGTTACCCTGATCTAGTGTTTTTGGAAACCAAGTTAACGTCTGAGGCCAATATGTCTATACATTTGGCAGAAATCTTCATGCAATCTATCCTATCTATAAAGGTTACATGTTTAATACTGCCCAGTACTATTGCAGAAAAACATACCGTAAATCATAACTGCATCAATTCTAACGTTTTGACTGGTTATGCATTAAAATTATGGAAAAAGGATGCATTATATATGCATTACAGACACATTACAAACAAATTTCAGGATGTGAAGCATTTCCATAATGGTGGAAGGTTAATTTTCCTCAGTGCTAAATACATGTAAAGACAGAACTGTTGCTACTCTCCAAACAAACTGCCCTTAGCCAGAGGGCCCCCTCAGGTGGAAAGGCAGCTAAAATCCCTTAGCAGTGAGAACATTCGAGGGTACTCTGACAGTAGTCTTATACACAACTTGTATAGAGATGAGAATAAAAGAGCTGTTGGAAAGGTGTCAAGACCTTGCATATGGAGAGAGCGGTGTGGTTGAGGAGCGGGAGGTTAAGATCAATCAGGAGGTACACAGGTGAGAGTAATGTTAATACATAGGTGAAGAAAGATATTCCCCAGGGGGAAACTAAAGCCAGATAGGAATATCACAAAGACGCAAACCAGCTGACCTCTATGTAAACAATGGAGGGCAGGGCAAGTATTGTGTTCTTATTGGCAAATCTAAAAAAAAAAAAACACTCTGTCTCATATTTTTACGCAAGTGTAGCTTACACAAATGATACTAGTCCAAAAAGAACTTATGGAAAGCAATAAATTTATCAATAGTCACATTAATTTGAATTCATATGGACTACATCTCACTGCAAAGTTTTATGGCAATTAAAAAATACTTACTGGCAGAACAGCACCATTATGGGAATGCTGCCAAAGTCTAAAATGGCTGGGAGGTCTTTTCTATTTTTTACAAATAACACTGACATTGTTTGCTTGATTGGTGTTTACCGTCATACTCAAGGGTATTTTACTTATATGACGACGGATTGTCCACTTCACACTGTACACAGCCTTATTACAGTGGAAAACTGGGGGAAACCTCGTAAAAACCACCCCTGTGATTGCGGAGCCACAATATGTGATTCGCTCATATCACTGATGTTCGACAGGCGAACTTGCACCTGTGTACGGTAAATCGAAGCAGGTTCAGTTTAGGAAGCGCACTTGCTACCACTGAGCCGCAGGCAATAACGCTTATAAAAATCAATCAAACCTTTTACTTCAAATCCTTCTCATTATTCAAATATAAATTTAAAGGTTATTGCTTCTCCTCTTGATCATTATTCTCTAGAATAGCATATGCTCTGTTACGATAATTTCTATGTCCCCTGTTATTCAACAGTCATATTTAATATATAAAATGTCATCTAGTAAAATTTGTTATATTTATAAGGGATAGAACAAGTCTGATATACTTTATTCCCGCCTTCTATTCTAGATAAGCTTATTTGTTTTGGTATAACTTGTTAATTTTCTGGTGAATAAACAATACAATACAAAAACCTCAATTCCCTTCAATTGTGCCATTGGACGAGATTGCACACAGAGACACAGAAATCTTCCATCTATATACAATTGACACAAACTGACAAAACACAATGACAAAAGCAACACCAGAAAAAAAAAATTACAAAAAAAAACAAACTCAAAAAAATGCGATTTATGATGTGAACCACACACAGCTCTCAAAATGTTGAAATTATATAATATTTCAGCAACATGTTTGTGAAACTGATTCTGTGTTCTTTGTGACTTTTTAGTTTGTTTATAACAAATTGTGTGACAAACAGTCACATCATGCCCTATGTTTGTACAATATTTGTGATAAACAGTAGCTGTTACACACGATCTACAGTCAACATTCCAATTGAACAATCTACTGCCATGTGGCTTTGTTTGCTCTAGTCTTCTGATAAACAGAGTAAAAATAACCCCAGAGTCCTGTCAGAGAATTTCCTGTTGAACATCAACAGTTAAATCCAGCAAAAAAATCAGTACTGGCTGTACAAATTCACCTAACTTCAGCAGACATAGTACTTCTCTACTGTCGCACATATTTTGAAAAGAAATATTTCACTCATGCTACAAGTAAAGACCATATGCAAGCACAGACAGGACAATCTGATTTGTTTGTTTTGTTTGACTGGGGTTTAACGCTGTATTCATTGGTACATTGTACTTCACTTATAGACAACAAAAATTGGGGTTTTAATCACAAATTTAAATTTATCAGTTAAACACTGCTTCTGTAAAAATGTCTTTGTTTGGTTCATTATTTAGTGTTCTACCCCATGCTCAGGGGTATTTTACTTAAAAATGCACTCCTGAAAATTATGCAACCATTTAACACTAGGTGGAATGAAATCCCAGGTCTTTTGGAGAATTTTGAAAATAATAATAATGTATGGGAGGGCTTATACAGCAGTTGCATTACTTATAAGACCATAAAATGTGAAGTGTCTGGGTAAAACAGCTAAGATTAGCAGTTGAAATGTTATACAATTTAGATCTTTATTATAAACATTTATAAACATACATGTAAATATTTACAAATCTAAAAGGTAACATACAAATGATCCATGGCTTTAATTAATCAAGCAATTTATTGCAGATTCTAGAAATAGTACTATGGATATTTTAGGAATTACATGTGTATGTCTAGACCTTATGGTACTATAATTTGCAAGATATAAGTGTGCAGATATAAATGTGAATAAAGAATAAAGGTACCAGTGAGCAATGCCAAGAATCTCTCCATACACCTGTATTTAATATATCCAGCACCAAACAGCTGTTTACACAACCCAAACTGAATGGCATGAGTGCTAGTTTAGTGTGTACACAACTAACATGTTACAAAATACATCATCATAACTCCGTGTGTTTGGAGCCGACTCTTTTTCCCCTTTCCTTAGAATCAAAACGGTTCTATCTCAAGCCTGTGTGGTTGGGAAGAACGCACCAAATGGGGGTCTTCACATGGTTAACCAACCTTCTTTTAGGTTTTTTTCTGTTTGATTGGGGTTTAACCTCATACTTAAGGGTATTTCACTTTTATATGTGAGGACGGATTGTCCACTTTATACTGTTCTTTGTTTAATTATTGTGAAAAACAGAAGAAACCTTGTAAAAACCATCCCTGCAATTGCCGGAGCTACATTGTGTAACACAATCATATACTGGATGGTCCAGAAACGGATTGAATCCTGTGGACAGTCCTAAAAGCAGGATTAGTAAGCACACACACTATTCACAAACCTATGGACATGTGCTGTTGGCAAGAACAAACCAAATGGAGGTATTTCCATGTTTAACCAATCTAATTTAAGGAGAGGACTGACTTAATTTGTTTGTTTGTTTGATTGGTGTTTAACGTCGTTAAACAATCGACAGAGGAAGCCGAGGTAGTATTCTGCAGGGCCATGGCCCACTCGCTCCATCATGGGGTTTTAGCATTTTTTAACCAATTATAATAAATTTCTAATCCAGACACCAGATAAAGTTTGGCAAAAGCATAATTGTGCATTGTTCTTCATAGATGTATATATATATATATATATATATTTTTTTTTAGTCATGTTTAGACAATGGGCAAAGTATCGACAATTTCAAATGAAAGATAATCTTCAAAATTGAACTTTAGACGACAAAACTTTAGGTTGTACATGAAAACATGGCAGCACAGCGTTATAACTAGACTGGATACTTAAAGCTTCTATCCTGAAGAGAGTCAAGTCCAGTACGGAATTCAGTTACTGTAAGTGTTAACTGGGGATCTGCTTCATCAGCCACAATGGGTAAGGTGGGGGTGTGAGTAACTGGAAACGAGAGGAAAGGGGGGAGGACCCTTAAGGGGTTTGTAGACCAGGGAGATTGGGCCTAGTAGATATACAAGGAGAATTCATTCCCCTGGGTGATTAAGAGAAGTGATGTCAAGCTGCTCTTCAAAGCATAAAAATAGAAACATCAAAAAATGCTTTCTCGCAGTACTTTCTACCTGCATATTTGCCACTGAAGGATATGATGTATTTTGAAATAGTCTACACCAAAGAGTCAAAGACTGAGCAAACATGTCTTGAGAGTCTTGATTTGTTTGATTGGGGTTAAAAATCTTTCCAATCTAATTGGAAACAGATCTCGAAAATGCTCCCCTTGTTAGGTTTGTCTTCGGGTTTCAAAAGCCTAAAGTGAAATAGTAACCAAGATACAGCCTGGACAAGCTTTCTGACATACAGAGATAATTAACATAATTTCATTAATTTGTGAGGAAATTTGCATATTTCCATGATTTTTTTTTCTATGTTGCACATTTGCGTACATAGAAGAATGTTCTATGCAAGTTTCAAAAGCTCTTGTGAAAAAGTAAACAAGATACAGACAAGCTTACCGGACTTACGGACCCAAGGACATATGGACACTCGCACAAAAAATGTAAAACTTATATGCACCCCTCTTACTAGGGGTGGGCATAATAATTAGCATATAATAGTTATACTAAGTGTGTATTTTAATTAGTTCGTAAGAATCCACCAACTACATATTTATTGAAATCCACATGCATTATAAAATCTTTCTGTTATCAGTCATCCAGGAAACACCACAAAACAGTACCTGGTCATTGACCTTCCATCATCGGAGAACCAGTAAAAACAATGCTTAAAATCATATGTTTAGGTGTGTCATCCACCTACACAGGTTAACGAGGTAATCTCTACCCACACAGGTAATGTAAATATTAGCTCAGGAACTGGCTTACCTACTCAGTGACACATTTGCTTTGGAAGTAGGTCAGCTAAAGTGGGCAAATTATATCTAACGGCATTTCATTTTTTTTCTTCAGATGAGACGATAACAAACTTAAACTGTGAAATGTAGAGCAGGCATAAAGGACACTGACAGCCAACTATAATGTGAAATTTACAACATAAACAAAACTTTTACTGCTGTAAAATGCTTGTTGTTGAAAAATAGACTTGAAATGGTTGTAACTTGACTTGCTTTATAGTTTGATTTTTCACATTAGGAGGGAGTGTTCTTTTGGCCTGGTGCTCTTAGATCTAAGGCTTGACACTGATTCGATCAGGCATTGATGTTTATTGCGTCCAAGGGCTTAGGCAGAGGGGTGTCCCAACTCTACCTGTCCAAATGGACACGTCCTGAATTGAACAATCGCCTGATTTAGACACCCTGTTTTAAGAAATTTAGGCATGCAAGAGATAGAAAAACTGTTAAAATTGGACACCCAGCTACTTAAAAAGTAAAGCAAAATGGCCAGTTTGGACCCCATACTTTTGATTTCATACTAAGTCCCTGATTGAGTCTTTTGATCGTCTGATCTTTTAATTGGTCAACCAAGGTCACTTCCTTAACCCAAGTACACGTATAGCATAACACATTTGAAGACACAGTTGTATACCATGCTATGTACTTAACTATCTTTAAATGGGATGGAAATTGGGAATAACTATAATGGAATGACTGATTGGGTTTTAACACAGACCTCAAGGCTATTTCACTCATTTGATGACCGTGTACTCTAACAATATATCTTTATTAATAACTATACTAACACAATGCCATATTATAAATGAATGCCATTCATACATGTCATCCACTGCATACACGAACAGACAATATTTATTAATTAGAAGAGTTTGGAGCAATATCCAGACATATTGCTCCATATAACTGCTGGTCCCTGGATAACTGAAAAGTCCCTGAGTCCTATGCTAATCAATTGAGTGTGCCCCAAGCTATATGATAAATCAGGTGAGACCTGGTGATATCATTGCTTCTGTATGCTTACCACCAACAAACAATATAACACAGATGACCTTAATACAAGTAAATCCATAGCATATACTAAACTGTATAATGTATTCTAAACTAGTCATTTAATTGATTATTTCAAGTTTCACACCACAGTTATAGCTGTAAATCATATTTGAACATTTTAAACTGTTCATTTATAGATTATTTCAGGTTTCATATCACAGTTATGGCTATAAATGAAGTTTAAAATTCCCAAACTATGGGTAGTCATTTAATGGATTATTTTATGTTTCACCTCATAGTTATGGCTATTATGAATGAAGTAAACTATTAATTTTATCAATTATTTAATGTTCCACACTGTAAATATACATGTATATTTTACAATAAGATAAATTTGCAAACTAGGATCCCATAATCTCCCCAAAATATGCCTGCAGGCCTCAAAATTGGAGAGCTCAGCCTACACCCTAGAAAAGATGAGGGCGCTTGAGCCCCAACCCATTACAGACTACCTCATATTCCATAAACTATTGACTGAAACCCCACAAAAATACATTAAGTGATAAATTACGCTAGTCAGTTTGTTTTACATTTAATTATGGCTAGTTGAATAAATAAAGCAAGATGGTTTCAAAACAAATGTGAATACAACTGAACTGAAAAAAAGTATGTTCTTTTTTATGTAGCTTTCTGTTACTGTGAAGACAAAAAACAAGTTGGAAACATAAGTGCTTTACATTCCGAAAACCTGGCACCTTCTCAAGGCCATTGTATATAGAGACTAGATAGCTACCTCTCAAAGCTCTCATTGCTACCAGAACATGGTATTTGATTTGGGCTTAAGTTAGTCCCGGTAGGAGAGGTAATGTTATCATGGTAATACTGCTTTCTCAAGTCAACATTGAGTGAATCTTGTGAAGAGCAGGGCTTAGTATATATACATGCATCAAGGGTCCACAGGCATCCAAATATTGAATTTTTATTCCCCAAAAAATCAGGGTTTTGGGTGTTTTATTGAATTTTTTTCATTTTGTATGCCCAACTTTTCAATTTTATCATACTTATACATTTAGAAATGGAGCTTAAATTGAGTTTCTTTTTTTAATGATGCATTATAATGATATCTCAAATTGAGTTTTATTCTCCAGCTTAACAACCCATTTAGGATAGTGTATATAAACATGTATAATCAGTAGCATTCCTGCGCAATGGTAAAATGCTATTAGCTTATACAACAGTTGAACTCACTGCTATTAAACACTGGTAAAATCTTAATCGTTAATTAATGGGTACGATGTCAAATTCTGTCAGCCCATCAATATTGCTGCATGTCTTTTCCTTTATTATGCAACATTATCCAGTTAACCTACATTTATTCAGTAACCTAAAAGTTGCTGTGTGACAGGACTGAGTTTTCCAAGTACATGTAACAATTTTCAATTGATTGATTGATTGATTGGTGTTTTAGGGGGTGCTTTATTGTATTTCACTTATATGACAGTGATGTATTTCAACAATAATTGACACTAGCACAACCAAGATGTGAATTTTACATAATGTGGGAAAGTTATTTTTCTTTCGGTGCTAAGTACAGACAACATTGCTACTCTTCAAACGAACTGCCTTTAGCCAGAGGACTGTAACAATTTTCAAAGGTGGATGGATCCTGGAAGATTCTTGGAATGAGCCCATTCTTCCCAAGTCATATCTGTGTAAATTTTATTCATTAAATAAATATTTAATAAAGGTACTAAATATTTTTGCTGACTCATCAGAAGAGCATATAAACAGATTTACCAGATAAATCACAACGGTCTGTGGTACTAAGAAACAAATAAATTAAGTTGGCATAGACCTCAGGCTGGATCAGAGTTTGCTTTGTATCTTGTTCCCAGACACATACATGTAGGCTCAATGATGGCAGTTTTGGACTTGGGGGAGAACTGAGAAGTCAATATAAACAGTGAAAAGATGGTGCTTCCTAATTCAAGGTAGACTGTAACATTAGTGAGTCAGTCCGTCTTGATACCTACATGTATGTATGTTACCTCCACTGACAAAGTCATTTCCTTGAGTTTGTTATGACCTTGAGTTAGCAGTTATAAGACAGTCATGGCAAAAATAACGCATTTATCATCATTATCTGTAAGCACCTCCTGGCTTCTAGCAAGAACAGCTAGCGGTTTAAAGAAATATACAAGGAGCACAGGATTGAGACTCATTGAGAGGGAGCTTCAGTTTCCTGTTGCCCTGGTGCTCTCGCAGTTAAGGGGCAACATGATGCTGATTGGTTTGTGTTGTCTTTGTATTGCATCCTGTGGTTGTCCTGTATTTGTCCTTCTCCTTGTTTGTTGTCAGTCACATCAAGGGTGGTTTCCTTTACAGTCACTTTACAGTAAATTTGAATTAACCCTAAGTACAGTGTTAAACCCCAATCAGACAAACAAATGCAAGGAAGGATTCAATTAATACCAGTTTACAGTACTAATACAAACACAAAAACAAACCCCAGCATATAACAGACATTTAGAGAGATTTAATGTGCTTTCATATCCATTATTAATTGATTATGCTACTCAGACAAGTCAAACATATAATAAACAATTGATCATTACCTGGGCAATTCTTTAATCTTTGGCTCTATAGACTATACAGACTACACTATTCACAATTTCTTGAAAGCCAAGAACTGCACATGTTGAAGTGTAATGTTATGTTAAGGACTATAATCAGGTGAGGGTTTTTTATAGACACTTTTTCGTCGAGAATACCCTCATAAAAAATAATGGCAAATTGAGTTTTTCTTAAATTTGATATTCAGTTTTGGCTCCTTTTGGCCACTGGGGAGCTATAAAATTCAGAATTTATAGTAAATAACCCACGGATTTCCTCACTTCATCCAGTGTCATATCCACCAACATGTTGGTTTATTTAATTGACGATGAAAAGTTAGTCAAATTGAGTATTAATGCATTTTTTTATCAAATTGAGTTGATGACTATTTTTGTCTATAAAAACCCTTGCAGGTACTTTCTTGTTCAAAGTTAAAAACCCTAGACTGTCCTGAATCCAAAGATAATAGGTAAATATAGATTATGTGTGATATGAATGTTTTTATATTTTATTTTATGATATAAGTGCAAACTTCAATTTACATGTACATGTCCACACAGGTGACTACTAAAGTGGACCTGAAATAGCATATACCATGACAAACATTCACTTAAAGAATGCATGGTATTTCAGTGTTCACTCTGAAAGATAATTACAGGTAGATAGTTTTCCAGCAGGCCTAATTAAGCTCCACCTTGAAAAATTAACTACACACAATCAAGAGAAATAAAATATTAGCTAATAGGCTAGCCAATATATTTTAAAATTGCTTGACAAATTGGTGTTAGACAAAGCTTAGAGAGTGCATCAACAGGACTCCGTACAAAATCCAATCATGTTCATGTAACTATAATTTTGATGCTAAACTTTTAGAAGGATTATATGTGAGTAAACACTGTAATGCATTGTTTTATAACAAGACACCTGTGACAGTTTCACCAGTGAAATACATGTACCTTGGCAAAGGTGTTTATATAATTTTTCTCCAGGTTCCTATCCCAAATTCATCAGACCTTAATCTGGGTTCTATAATCACTTTTGCTTTCAGCTTGATTTTTACACAGATACATGAATATTATGGAAATAGTACATGCAATATATTGCCATTCATAGGTTATTAGTGCTTACATTATTTGGGGCATCTGCTTTGACCACCCTTTGAACACTATTTTCAACCACTATTATACTTATCCTATTAATCCCCCCAGAGCTTTAACAAAATGTCTACAGTATTAACTAATTGTTTGTTAATCTCTAGTTCTTTATTTTAGTAAAACTGCCAAGTTATATCTGATAATGCCATAACATAGTAAACTATGGGATTATGGGATTATTGCATAATCCAGGAAAACGAAAATACTCTCAATAATTGTTTCACTTGGACTAAAGTTCTATTTTACCTATTTCAGGAAGTCGACAATATCATAATTTATTGATAAAATATAACTTCAAATATTGAATTTATTTTTTAAAAAAAAGAGTTTCTATTGAAATGATAACAAATGTAAGAGAAAAATCCAAAGCATATTAATATGGTTTTTAATGATCTAATCCGTCACATAAGGATTTGAGCCATAAAACAGGGAGCTATATAAGGATATGGGGACACCTTGGTCTGGTTAACTGGTCATGTGAGCACCACAACATTCTATACAAGTACATGCAGCCTTTTGGTTTTTATTTCAATGAATAAATGGCCATTATGCACATATACTGTACAGACTTGTAAAGCTTTTAACACCCATGTAAATTAAACTTGTGATCAGTTGTGGGTAAAATGTGGCTATACAAGGAGCTATTAAGCATAATTGCTAAACCAGAAAGCATGGCTTACTGACCACATGGTCCACTGCACAGACTTCTGGTTTCAAGGTACAACCCGGTCAAACTGACCTATGCCTTACAGCTACTTATATAGTAAGTAGCCAGGCCTTTAATACTATATTGTATGCAGCTTTTTGAATCACAATAGTTATTCAAACTTTAAAAATGTGCTGTTGGGGAGAGCAGAGAGAAAGGGGTTTCCCCATGGTTATGCAAACTTCCAGCAAACAAGCAATTGTACAAGAGCAATAGATCTATATGACTGATTCATTAGTGTTCAGTCATATTTCACTTATATATCAAGAGTGCTCTCCAACTGTGAAATATTGACACACCAACACAATCATGTTATTGCTTTTTCAGGAAATTTAATATTCCTCCAGAGGTAAATAAATAAGCTTACAGCATGACAAAGCTTCAAACATACTACCATAAACCAAAGAGGGGAATACTATAATATGAATTGTAAGCAAACATTTTAACAATATCCCATTGAACTACCTAGTTCCATTTTGTAGTGCCCTAGCAATCCCTGAACACAAGATTTGAAAATTTCAGACCACAAGACAATAAAATTTATAACTTAATATAACTTAAGAAACATTTGACAGAAGATTGCCACACAACAAAATCTGCAATGCATTTATTGCCACATTTAATATTTCAATTGATACATTATTTATAATACATTATAGTAAATTTATAATGTAGAAATATAACAGGCCTGTGCTTTTGGGGAGAATGGTAAGAACGGGTTTTACCCATGGTAATGCAAACTTAATTTAGGAGGACCAATTCATAGGTTTCCCAAATTGTTTGCAGTGTTTTGTTTAAATTTGCATGTTGAGGCTGATTTTGACAAATTTAGTCATCTGCTAATCAAAGAAGATTGTGTTATAACGCAATTTTGATTTTTTTCCCCAACTTGAGACACATTTATGTATTTAAAAAATCAGCAAACCAGTAGAAAATGAAAATGTTTGGCTATCGTATCTCAAAACATTTTAGAGGACCGATTTTAAGGTTATGCCGGAAAAGATTACAGCACAGGCCTGTATAATCTGTGTAATACAGTATGCAGCTTGCTACAGGCAATTTTTTCTCTCTAGATGTACTATGCTTAAATAATTGTACTTCAAACATGATGAAGAACAAGGGTGTAGTTGTTTACATGTGAATCTATATTTATTCAATTTTATATCCATCTGTCACGGGTCGTTTAAACATGCTACATGTGCATGTACATTCTATTATAAATGTATCCATGTAACTGACAAAAAATAAGCCATTTATAATCCAACTGGCTAGGCCTATATCTCCAAGTATCCGTCACATGCATCCTGTAATGCATTGACTATATATACACATATCAATCATGTATTGGAATGTATTAATAACTCGGTAAATGAGTAGGCCTACTTACATGGGGTCTCTTCCACTCGAAGGGCCTTGGGGGCCTCTTACTGAAGAAGATGGATGTGTCTTCAGCCTCGAACTCAGGGTCTTCGAAAAGGATACCTTCAGATTGGCATTTTTCTTTGATCTCATCAAAGTTCTGTGTTTCCAAACCAGAAAATGGATTCTTGTGGCTTTTCCGTGAGGCTCTACCGATATTTGGTGGTGGAGTGTAGAAGGCGGATTTGCGACCATAGCTACCGCCACCGCCGCCGCCACTGCTGTGGCCTCCACCGCCGCCACCCCCACCCCCACCAAAACTGGGGAAGCTAAATCCACCGTCATTACCACCGATATTGAACTTAAACCCACCAATGTTCATATCTCCGCTGCCTTGATCGAAATCAAAGTGGCGTCCAAAATTGCTAAACATGATTGAAAGTGGAAGTTTACCAGGATACAGTACAGTAAAATCTACTGAAATTCAGATGCTCTGTGGACTGAGTGACTTCGCCCAATGCCGGACAGCCCGACTTCAAAACGAAGGGCGTGCTGCGGAAATATGTCCAGTCCTTCAAACCTGAAAATCAAAGGAGATTCGGCATTAGCAACGCTGAAATAAGTTTCGCCAGTGATAAATATGTACAATTGGAGCTGAATAGAATAATTGCATGTAATTTACACATCCAGTTTACGTATAAAAACAACCTACCTTCGCTTTCCGTGGGATACTTCTAGTCTGACGAAGCCGGCTGTACGGACGATTCCATTAAAAGGAGTAGGGGTGCTGAATTCTCTAAGTGGGCGTGGCTACCTTCCCAGTTGCAAAAACGAAACCAGTCAGGCAAATCGTGTATACAAAGGATAACGGACAAGTTTGTGCAGAAAGCGTTTAGTTGGATTGTCTAAACGATGGCATGACTTTCAATTACCGGTACGACCTCAAGGTCGAGTTTAGATAACTATCGTTTTTGCCATGGTCAGTTTAACCCTGCAGATCGTCCAAAATAAAATTAAAAAAAAAAAACAAAAAACGTATATGAAGGGTCTATTTAATATTACATGTCATACATTCCAGAACCAAACGTTAGTGTGGGTCTACTGTACCCAGTACCTAAACCATCATTTTTCTGCTAAATATAATTAAAAACCCAACTTATAATTATGTATTCGTCGTTATAAACGATAACCTGCAAAGTTTAATACGGTTAACCGTCTAATATAGGAGATACTAGTATATAAGCCTATACAGTGAATGTTTTAGAACATAAAGCTTTAATGTAATTGAAAATAAAAATCGCCGACCTAAATTTAGCTCGGGCCTTTACTGCCACAAATACAGCCAGTTCACGTAGCTCAACTTCTATATTTAATACATGTTATCAGATAAAGAGAAAATGTTGCTATTCATAAAAGGAAATGGAATAGTCCGAATGAGACTTGAGTCTGAAAGAGTTTCTCCCCCTGTTTTCCCAGCATATGCACCATTTTATTAGTTCATCATTCCGGTATATTTATTTAATGTGCGACAAATTGTACATAAAACAGTAAAAACAGTTAAGACAGACACATAGAATTAAGTGATACAGTCTGATTTTAAATGTACATGTTAAAACCCAATATAATTACAAAATCTATAGCAATGCATGTTCTATAATCGTATTAGATTGCGATAAACAATTATACAAAGACTTTGCGGTTACTAGACTTGTAGCCCAAATTATTTTCTTGGTGTTGATCACATCATATCATGCATATCGACTCAAGACTTTTTCTCTATTATATTCGATCGGCGGCATGCAATTTGTTTCGTTTATTATATAATGTTTACTGTAATTCAAGATCACCAATGCCAACTTATATCCGCTAAATCGATGCTTAGAAATATTAAGTTCACTCCCATGAATGGCATGCTTTAGCTTAATATAAAAACTGGTATATTAATCAGACACGTTGAGCTAAAGGCCTATACTGGTCAGCAGTAAACAAGGGCGTAGACAAGGGGGGGCTTGGTGGG
>JARFOD010123145.1:0-14351 GCA_031763545.1 Mopalia muscosa
ATTGGCTGACCAACCAGAGTGCAGGAAAACTTAGCAGCACAGGATTTGATGACTCAACTGGTACTTGTGATCCTCTTAAATGAATGATAACCAGAGTTACCATCAGATTATGAAAATGGAAATTAATGTATTGTATTACTCACAAAAAGTTTTACTTATTTATAGAATATCGTTTTTGGGTGGTCTTCTCCTTTAAGTCATCCGGGGCTGTTTTATTACACCCTGGGATTGTCCTGCTTTTGCTGACCCTGTGTTGTTGAGGGTCATTACATCTTTTGGCTGTAATAGTGTAACAAACTTTTAGAGATTATTGCCATAATTCAAGTGAAATAAACCAATGACCATAGTATAAGGTGCTAATTAATCAAATGAAATAAAAATATTAAACTGCAATAAAATATCTTTCCATAGATAAGAACCATTTTTTGCACTTTAGCAGCTTCATTTATGTCCCTTTGAAAATGTTAACAGGACCACACTGTGAAAAAATATTTATTTCCCTTAAACAGTATACTATGATATCTAAAACATATTAAAAACAAAGCTTCAAACTCCATTTGACCTCTGTAAGGAGGCGCAGGATAAACATCTGGAAAGCATGGGAATCACATTTTATGTTCGTTTTAGTATTGACTGTTTGGGTATATCACTGTTGTATAAGTTAAATGCTTTTTAACATGAATACTGATCAATCACTTCCAGATAATGCCAAGCAACGCAAACAAACATTTTAAATATGTTTCACAAATTAATCACACTGGCACAGGGATGTTGATCAGTTAAAAGAGTTGATCATCTCTTGAAAAAAAGAGAAAAGTTTCTGAGTACATCTTAATCTCGGGTTGTTAATCGTAAACTTATAGAAATCTTGAGATACGGTAATGATCGTGTACATGGCATAGAAATAGAAAACATCCCTCATAAGCTTTCCTCGTGATAGATGTGAATATGTATGGTTCATTCCCACAGAGACGCTGTGGCTAATTACATAAAATTTTGAAAAAAGGCATTCCTCTGAATTTAAAAAAAAAATAACGACTTCCAATGGTTTTTCACTTTGTTTTGAAACACTCTGGGGTACAAAAAGGGTACTACTGAGAAATGATTGATTTTAATGTGAATATGGACATCAAGTGGCATGGTTTTTTAAGCTGTGTTCAAGGAAGAAAAGGAGATGGGCTAAACCAAGGCTAGGCAATACAATTTATATATATTGGCAGATGAATTGGAGAGTTTGCTTAGACCAAAAGGTTAGGTAGACTCATAGAACATAGCTGAAAGCTTGAGTAGAGTTCAATCTTACTACACTTAACCAATCCAAGAACATCTAATGAGTACAGGGAAGACAAAATTTTACCTGGTTTACAAGGTTAAAAAGGACATTCTTCATACCTGTTTATTTTATCTTTGCTGTTTAAGTTAAAACCTATTTCGCTAAGTGAAGTAGTACATATCCATATTACATTATACCTGTACACAAGTAACACGACTTAATTAGGCATGTTTTAAAAATTAGCAATTAACATGTTAATTTGTGTCAAGTTGACATGGCCGGGGTCCAAGGTACGACATTGAACATGCAAGAATTAATAAAATTATGCTGTATTATGCAAAGATTATGACAAGATCAACTCCTTATATTTCAGATGAGCAGGTGAAATGTCAGTCACTTGACACGCAAACTCATGAAAAATATCTGTGGAGTCCTGTTATATTTGTAGATTAAGGTTGGTAATTAGAGTATGTGTATGCAGTAGGTAACTTGTTCACACATACATCATGGTATTGCCCTGTGCTCTATCAGTCTACATCTTGTAATAATGTCTTCATACATTATGCATTTTTTTTGTTTCTCATGAAATCTGGATAAATTGTAAGACAAAAATGTGATTTCGTGAGAGGTCATTCGGATTTAGACTAATTTGAGGATATCTCAGCTAATATGCAGTATCTTTGATTTACAACCATACTGTGCAGGAAGTTGCAGAGGGTTCAATTAGGGGGGGGGGGGAGGGGTGTTTCCTGTTGCCCTAGTGCTGAGGAGCAACATAAAGCAAGCTGTTTTTGATGTCTTCGAAAAACATCCTGTGGTCGTCCCGTATTTGTCCTGTCTTGGTTTTCTTTGTCATCATTGTCGTTGAGGGTAACTTCCTACACCCATTCGGCTAGCACGCCATCATGTGAGTGAAATAACCTTAAGTATAGCATTACTCCATATCTTTCATTTTGTTTGCTGATTTATTACCATCATCCCATGTTTAGTTTAAGGACTGTTTATCTTTGATTGGCTCACATTTCTTTTACCATCACACCTTTAAATTTATAATAGCAGTCCTTCAGATAAATGTGTTGTGGCCTAATTGAACAGTCTCTTAAATTGTGCTGCGGTGGATTGGCAGGGAGCAGCTTTCTGTTGCCTTTGTGCTCTCAGAGCTAGGAGCAACATGAAGCTGATCTATTTTGTGATGTATTTGTATCCTGTCCTGTGGTTGTCTTCATTTGTTCTGGGATGAGTATGTAGAGGGATTAGAAACACTGCTATCCTTTGATCATCGAGCCGTGAATGTGTTACTTGGCTAGCTTGTTCCAATCAATCCATTGGGCTTGATGGTCAAACATATGAAGTCTGCTCAACAGGCCAAGCCAGTCATAACTGGCACTCCCTACAATGCATATGCCTACTGACCAAATCATCCAATGGATTGATTGGAACAAGCTAGCCGGGTAACACATTCATGGTTCGATGATTCAAAGGATAGCAGTGTTTCTAATCCCTCTACATACTCATCCCAGATTTGTTGCCGGGGATGTCAATGGTTGTTCCGGTCACCTATTAGGATGACACGCTGTCCTGTGAGTGTAATAACCTTAAGTAAGACCACCAATCAAACACACGAACAACAAATTTGCAATAATTGATATTTTCTCTGACCAGATTCTTAGTATTGAAGCTGATATTGTGATGTCATTCAGAGAACTACAGCATATTTATGTTCAGCATGTTATTAAACTCTTTGGGGGTTTTAATTTAATTCCCTTCCATGTCATGGACTGCTGATATTTATAAGCTAGTACATTCCTCAACCAAAAGAGAGAGATTAATTGTAAAATGTAGAGCTGGTTCTAAAGGACCTATTATTTATTGTACATCACTTGAAGGTAAAAATACAGATACATGTATATGTATCTAGATCTCCTGAATTACAAAGTTTGTTTCGAGACAGCTATGACAGAAACTCGATGTCATGTCCAACTACGATGGCATTCAGACACATGTTTTAAAATATGTTTGAATATGAGGCCGACATTGTTTGAGGATAATTTGGGCTTCTTGGTAACAGTAGTTTATTGTTCCGTCTAAATTATTATGATAATAGATATGCATTGACCTCATTTTACTATTACACATCTTTCACAGTTATATTTGGGATATTATATTTGTAATGTAAGTATAATTCTAATTATGATCTATTTTAGGTTTTTGGGGGTTTTTTTTATAGAAAAAAGTGAGTTTTGTATGTGGAATTATACCAGCCACATGTGGGTAACACTGTGACACGAAAGAATTTGTATAATCACAGGGAAAAAATAAATCATGTCTTGTAATCCGGCAGTATTTGTCATGAATACATGTTTAAGTTACAATAAACTGTTTATGAATGTAACAGACAGTATGTTATGTTTTATATGCATTGGGGGTTGATAGAACAATTTTAAAAATTTTCGCAGCATTTTTAAATTTGAATTTTTTTCCTTGAATACAAAAATTTAAGGCCAAATGGAATATTTTATTTAATCTATAGGCAGCTTATAGCTGGTTATAAATGCTTCAACTTTGCAAATTTTAAAAAATCTTTATATACATTACTTTTTTAAACAACTTAATATATAATTTTTGTGATAACATTAAAATGACATTCGAAAGAATATTGTTAATTAGTACATTTAATCATCTACATATCCAATTAAACACTTTGATTATTTATTTAGGCTATCTTAATTACTTTGGTGATTTTACTATGTATTTATATTTGTTTTCATGTTTTAAATGTTGAAATAATATGCTTATGTTTATGTATAGGTTATTAAAGAAAAATTATGTACAATATTAGAGGTACAATATTTAAGGAGGAGCAAATTTTAATTTGACTGTAATATTTTCCTCGTTAAATAAAGTTATTATTATTATTATTATTATTATTATTATTATTATTATTATTATTATTATTATTATTATTATTATTATGTAAAGTTACTTTTGTCAACTCCTGTGTGTACAAGAATATGTCCTATAATTGTGTCACTTCATCCTTTTCCTCTTGTCTGGGGCAACAATGGGCTGTGGGCAGTTGGTCAGCTCATTACATGTATGGGTCTTTGTCTGTATAAGCTGTGGAACAAATCTGTTTGTAGTGTTACATATTCTGTCAAGATTTTATCACAGTTTACATCCAATTTTAACCGTTAATTTTCTACCATTTTTTTATTAAGGCAGTGTTAAGCGAACCATCTATCGTCATATAAGTGGGATGCTGTTGAGTACGACATTTAATTAAACAATTTATATTTTATATTTTGCCAGTGTTTGATTCTTTACACCATCATCGATGTGAAATATCTTTTAATATGAAGTAAAACCTTTCCAAAAAATTGTAAAAGAAAATTCAACAAAATCAAGCTGGCGTTTTATTTGTACTAGACTGCCAACTAAGCTTAACATTGAACCAAGGTATGTTGTTAAACTTAACCCCATGTCTTTATACATCCTTGTTTGAATATTAAGAAAAATGTTCAGACAAACTGGACTTTAATAGGGAAATTTGGGAAACTTGGTTTTCCCATCAATGGTTTCCCATCTGTAGATTGCACGGAGAGTTGCACTTTAATGAGTTAATTTACACCACTGGTTGACCTAACTGCGATGTGAAGCTGTGATTTGTTGTTTCTCTTTCTTTATTGGGGATGATGCAGAGGCTGTGACCTTTATTTGACTCCATATTAATACTAATGTACAATTTCAGGCCTTTTTGCCTCAATTTTAGACAAAAAAAAAAGTACTAAAGACCCATCTGTTTTTGGCAGGAATCTATAGTTTTATTAATCCCTATTTCTGCATCAGATGGTAGCTTAACGCTTCAGGGAATGAAAGGATTAAGTTTTGTCACCAGTTCCAGGCAGGATGATTAATGGCAGGACTAAATGGCCCTGGATTATTTCTGCTAGACTGGTTCCATTTTAGCCACCCCATTTTGTTGTTGATCCATATTTGGTACAGAAGCTGAGAAATGTTACACCATCAACCAGATGGCATAATTTCTGTTTTGGTTCCTCCGGCTAGGGCTGTGAGTTTCTTGGTCACTCATTCAGTATTTTCCTATAATAGTAGAACAGTAATTTGCCAGCAGAACAAAGCTGTTAGAGTACATAAAGGACAACCTTGACCACAGTATTTAACATCAATCAATCAATCAATCAATCATGCTTACAATGCTGGACAAGCTATCATTTCCTAGGAGTTTTTGGGGTTTTTTTTTGTTTTTGTTTTGTATTCTTATAAACACTTTTTGTTATGATACTGAAACAAACATTAATTCATAACAAAAACATTGTCTCATTTGGCCAGCCATGTTTTCATTCCACCTAGCACCAAACTGATGTGCTATACTGTGATATTTTGACATAAAACTGTATTTTTTTCAGTCTTTTATTAAAATGCTAAATAACCATCATTATTCTTGGTTGAGATATGGTCAAACTTATCATGAAAATAGTAGGTAGTAAACTCTTACAGAAAACAAATATATTGCAATATTTATAGCATTATTTTCTGAGGGTATTACATGTCAGTTGCATAACTGTTCTTCCCAGAGGCCCCCAACAAACAATATCACAAACACATATGCTATTCTACAATCTACAATGTGTTGATACATACTATAATATATTATACACATATATAAGACAGGTAAATATGAAGAAAACACTATATAAAGCATAAATTATCCTTGTGGTGGAGAAAATGAAAATAAATAAATAATAAAAAAGAAACCATCAATTTATATATGAACCAACAGTATACTGAGTTGACCAAACATTTCTAGACATGTGTATATGCTGATCAGTTTTCAGTTTGTACTTTTTCAGGTTTTCTGATGGATTAAATGCATTAAGGGGTAGACTATAATCCGTATGTATTATGTGGAGATATTTTGAGGCAAAAATGTTGAGGAGGTTTGACATCTAATTCATTCTTAGTTTAAGTTCTTTAGAGAATTCTCAATTAGAGGTTTCAGTAAATTATAATTATTTGAAAACGTTCTTCAAAATAGGTAAAATTTTTGGGGTTTTTTCTTCATTTTCTTGGAGGTTTTTCTTGTGCATAGAGTGTCACTTTGATCATTGAACAGGATATGAACCTGTCTCTTTTGAAGCAGTTTATTTCTTTTATCTTTTCCTCTAATGTATTGTAAATCTGTCTGAAGCCTTACTAAAAGTGCTAGTTTAGAGGATGTAGATGCTATCACGAAGACAACTAAACAGATTTGAAATAAAATGCTTTGTGGAAGTTTATCTCTAAGATCAACATCTCCGGAGGTATTTTACTGAAGGGATTTGTGAGCTATTGCGAGTTGAATTCTTCCTCTGTATGACATAATACAGCAGGTGGAGGCACACTTTGCCCCTTACCCACTCTTTTGTGACGAATTGTCTAGGTCTGAAGTAGCTGCCAGAAGAATTGGTCCTATGTAATTTTACCTGCAAGGTTCAAAGGTGGTGCAAGCTTACGGTTGATTGAGCCATTAATTGTGTACACGTGCCGTCCTGGGACTTCCAGTGAATAGGAACAGCTATTTATGTCACAATACAGTTGTTTTATATAGAGCCTATAGAAGTGATAGATAGGCCATCAGATTGAGGCTACGTTGATCTCCCGCCTTTTTCTTACCTCAGCTGTTGATTGCCCTTGGCTCTGGTCTGATTAATCAGATTTGAGAGGCTCCCTGCCACACTAACAATCCAAAGTCATCGCCCTACTCCGCTATCTCCACAGCTTCTTTGTAACATCCATCAGTAATTATTAATAATTATTTATAAGTGAGAGCTGTATATTAATAATCTACATACACTTCTTTGTTGATTTGTTTGAGGTTTGTTTTTTGTTGCTGTCATGAATAAAGGCCTTGGAGCAATATTTAGCCTTCTTATCGTTGATAAAGCAAACTTGGTGTTTGTTTTTCTTTTTTTAGTGTAACCGTATTTTATAGTTGGTTGATGTATGGTTTTATGATTAATGCTTTTATATTTACTGTTGTTTTGACCAATGATTTGTGTTTTTATTACAAGGTCATATTACTGTATATCAATATTTGGCTCCATTATGATAGCTAATGCAGAGGGTGTTTATGTTTTTGTATGCACAGTGACATGCTGGAATGATAATTTTGAAAAGATGTCACAAAGAATGAAATCCAAAACATATGAGCTATATGAAAAAGTAGTGTAAAAACATGCTGTTAGAAAATATCTTATTAATTTTTACTTTAAAAAAAAAAGAAACTAGATTTGGAAATAAACAAAGATTTTTTTAAAAAACCTGTCAAATACGTATTGCTTTATACTCTATGTAGTTCAGGGGCTTGTTGAAGTGTTATCAAATTTCATCACATATAAGATTACATCAGTTGATGCTGAATGTTTATCTCTTATCCACTAATATTGATTCATTCCGGTGTCAGCTATAAGATTTTTTGGTAACTTTTCCCTGTGATGTAACATTTATACCAGTATTGCAAGTCAGGTATATTGTTTAGTTTAGAGCAGAAATTTTATACAAATAGGAGTATATTTTTTTTAGCAGTTACGAAGGCGGGAGAGCTTCCTTGCTAAATTCAAGTCATGAAATAAGGCTTTGGTGGGATGAGTCAAGGAGAAGTTTCTAGACCAAGCCAGTTTGTTATTTGGTTTCTGTTTTTATTTGATCGCTGTTGAATAACATATTCTACTTCTGTTATTATTTCATGTTTTACCCCTTCATTTAGGCACTACGAAAATAATGTGATAAGATATTTTATTTAGAGTCGGTTTGATATATAAAAACAAAAACAATAGCCTACAAGAGGCTATTATCACCGACTACAAATGATGATATGACATGGTTTATTCAGGGATAAGTTATTACATATGGCACACTTTTTTAGTTTGTCACACTATTCTTAGGATGGTCCCAATCAAGATTTTCTTTATTCTGGTGCAATTGATAATATGTAGCACACTTTGTCAAGCCATAGTTCTTGTGCCATTATGGTGGGGTGAAGATAGGTTCTACTGAGATTTTAATGGACATTATCAGCTTTCGTGACTGAAAACCTTTTAGAAATAAGCTTTTAATTGCCTCAGGTGAATGGGACCAATTGGTTGAAGGATTCACTAATGCACAGAAAAGCGACAAGGAAATTGGTCAATTGCTTTATCTTCCTTTGGTTGATTGCACAAGGGGTAAGCAAGCCCCATAAAAGACATTGTACATTGTACAGAACGACATCAACAGTTTCTATTGTGTGGTCTTGTGACATCCTACTGTAAAGGCAAACTACCCAAGTGTAAAGGGATAGAGATTATAGGATTATGTCAGAGGTACTTTACTGTCTACTCTATTGTGTGGAGGCACCTGGGTTGATAGCAGGTTGTCCTAAGGGGACAGGTATCTTATTATCACACCTGTACAAGACCTTTCTTACTCTTTGACACTTTCTGTTCTTGTCTTTGTCTGTTTGATCTGAACTAGACTCCAAGCTGAGCCGCCCTACAGGATTAAAACAGTGGACATTTATATTGGCTGTCTTCTGGCCAAAGACAGTAATACCTTTCAAAATTACCCATTCCTGATACTGTCTTTACTTAGCACATTGCAGGAACAGTAGTTTTCAATCAAAGCAAAATATGTTTAACTTCTGGGGTATTTTGACTATTAATAGGCTGTATGTCCCAAGATTTGTCATAGTTTCCTTTCTTATCATCTTCTTTTCCAACTGATTGTCTTTTTGTAGTTATATTCTGTTGGAATACATCTGTCATATTATGGATTACCCTCATCCATTATTTCAATCTTTTGATCATATTTAGAACAAACCTAGATGAAATCTCTTTCTGCATGTACGGGGTACATTTCTATAACTTGTGTGGATTAGCCTTTACAGCAAACTTTAAAATCATCAGACTGTATCCCCATCTTTATTTAATACAGGAGAAAGCCAACATATTTTCAGACAAAGTTTTTACAAAACAATGTGAGACTAGAGAATACATCTGCAGTGTTGAATCCGTAATGAGATTTTAGCAGTCCCAATAAATAAAACTGAACTCCTTTCATTTTGGCCACTTGGATAGGGTTGGATAGAAAGGGTTAAAATAATACAGTGACAGTTTAAGGAGGTGAGGAAGACTTTATCTTGAAAGATTTTCTGCCTCAACTGTGAAGAGATTAATATTAAAGGATTATGTCAGAACTAATTTACTGTCTACTCTTTTGTGTAAGGCACCTAGATTGATACCAGGTTGTCTTAACTAGAGAGGTAGTGTTATTATCACACTTGTACAAAAATTGGGACAAAATTGGGCATTTGCTGATCGGAATGCAAAAAGTATTACTTTCTTGTAACAATTGTTACTGCTCATTGCAAACATCCTATGAACATGAAAAGATAATTTTCATTTTTATTTTCATCATAAGTGGTTTATACACAACATAGGCTTCAAAATTAAACTTGCAGTGCTGGGAAAAATGGGGTGAAAATATTCATTTAAAGTTTTTTTTTCATTGGTATTTTCCCAATGTATTTCTTCTTCATACACCTTATTGTGATCACTCAGATGATCAACTGTACAAATATGCTACAAACTAGGTGTTTGTGTTTGTGTAAGGTTTGTTTGTGTAAGGTTTAAACTCCTGTGTATGGTTATTACACTCATGATGGCGTGCCAGTCTAATGGGTGTCAGATGCCACCATCAGCGCCACCAACAGACAAAAATTAGACGTGATATAAATACACCACAAAAAGGGTGATGTCCTGTTGCCCTTAAGGCTGTGGCTAAGTGATAGCGAGTGCGCTTCCTGAACCAAACATGTTTTGATATACCGTTCACAGGTTCTAGTCCACCTATCGACCATCAGGTATATGAGCGAGTCACATGTAGTGGTTCCGGCAATCGCAGGGGTGGTTTTTATGAGGTTTCCTCATGGTTTTCCACCGTAATAAGGCAGTGTGAAGTGGACAATCCATTGTCATATAAGTGAAATACCCTTGTACGAAGTTAAACACCAATCAAACAAACAAACTCCAATGGCAAAATGAAGTTCCATGTCAACCAGCCTAACTTCAAAAAGAGAACGCTAGAAATTAAAAAGTTTAAGGATTCTACGTTTGATGTTGGACTTCAGTTATTTAATTTTGTTTTATTTCACATGTCACTTGCAATCTGATATGTAGCAGAGGTTCCAAAATACCAAACTGAGTACGTTTTTATTTATTTGTTTTATTTTTAATTACTTTATTCATGTGAGCACACAGCTGTAGTTGCAATGATAAAGTTAATTTGTTTCTTTGTAGCAGAAACATTATCAGCAGCTGAAAAAATATTTTTCGCTAATTTCAATGCAGACATTTTTTTTTTAACTTGTCTTTTTTTGAGTCGAAAGAAAAATTAAAAACATCAGTCTTGCTTTTTGTTATATTTGTGGGGATTTCTGATCAAGTCTCCTTTAAATTTTGCCCTCACAGGTCAGTTGTATTGTTTATTGTACAACTTTTGAAACTATTTACAAACTTGGTAATAGTTTAAACCTTCTTTCAACAACTGTAATTCTCTTTAAACAATGAAGGCTTTTTTACCTGATGCATCTGCCACACATGACAAATGCATTCATTCTGAGGCCTTTTACGCTCAAGTGTTGCCAATCTGTTAAATTTTTGGTATATTTGTAACTGATTTGTAATTTTTTGTCAAGAAAATAACAAATGAGACATCTTTACAAGGGACTTTTGTTCATCACCAGTGGCAACCATGCTTTGAAGATCACCTGCTGAAGATTGTATGTGATTTTTTCTGACTTTTGTTGACTGACTCCAGACGACTTTAATCTGACTATTTGCCTAAGTCAGCCTCTACCCACAGACAGACCGGGTGCGAGCGTGACTTCTCCCGGAGTTGATGCCTATCATTAACATATTAGACAGTTGTATGTGTTAGCTTGTAACTCGACCCTATCGCCTAAGTCAGTTGGTGAGGCTTTATCGTTAGCGGAGTTGTATCCGTGATAATTCTGCAGCTCAATTCTCCGTAGTACCAATCTTGATCTATCATTATATACTACAGAAGTCTTTAATGTCCTGGATGTTTGTCTAGACCAGAATGTAACCTGATAGGTGTCAAAGGGGAGATTACTGCACTAATGAGATACCTGACTCCGAGATGCGTAGGTGGCCACGAGGCCATTCCATTAAAACCAATCACGACACTATCTGAACAGCCAATCTCCCCAATGTCTGCACAAGTAACCTTTCAACATTTGTCTTCAACTATTTGCAAACAAAACTGACACCAAATAGGGTTCTCTTAACAACATCTTTAGAAAGTAAGATAAGCTAGTGTGCCTTTGCATACTAATACACCACTCAAAGAAACACTCGAAAATACAGATAAAGGTATTGTAGAGCAGGTGGCTTTTAAAAAGAAGTTAAATTCAGCATTTTTGTAAGTGCTCATATTAGGAAAATGGGCCAAAGTTGTCTTTTCATGCTCTTAATCTCCTGTATCATCTGTAATACTGACAATTTGGTCTCCAGATCAGATTTTATCAGTTCATCAAATTATTTCAATTTCTGTATATTTTGTGTTTGTCTTCTTTTTGAAAGAATCTCTTTTTTTGGATAAAATCAAGTTCAAACATATAAATGTTACAGATAAAAAAATGTGATCATTCTTGGCATGAGTTGGTTAGACACATTTTGTAACCATCAAGTACCATCTAGCTTTTTGACGCAGACTGGGAACTTTGGGATAAACCCGCACCATCAGCACGGTCTTCCCAGATGTGAGGAAGGGGTGCTACTTTTACAAAAAGCCACAGTTGTATAAAAATTTGAAAATGTGTTATGTAGGTCAACATTGAAATTAACAATTTTATTCATTTAAAAGTGATTAAACTTGTTAATATTTTAATAATTTGTTTCGTTGTTTGATTTTGGTGACTGGTATCTTTAAAAATAGAATTGGACTGATCTACAGCTTAATGACATGAAAGCTTAGTCCCGGTGTATTTATACAACTGTTATATGTCTTGATACGACCGCACAAATTACGCTGTTTTTAGAGAATATCACTACATTTAGACATTCAAAATGGTACTAGGTTTATGACCAAGCGGGCTGTACTTAAGGCATGAAGGTAAGCCTGCTTCCGGTTTTAATCAAATAGGTTAGACACCGGTCCTGTGAGCAAGAGTTCCCAGTTTGATCCCGGTGGATTGATTCATTGGTGTTTTACGCCATTCTTAACGATATTTCACTTATATGATTGCACTGTATTCCAACAAGAATTCACACTTGCACAACTAAGATGTGAAGCATTTCCATGATGCTATAAAGTTCATTTTCCTCCAGTGCTAAGTAAAGACAGTATTGCTACTCTTCAAACAAACTATGCTTACCCAGAGGGCTTGATCCTGGTCAGCAGTTTTGTGTTGGAGATTTTGATTCAACTTGTTTAAAGCATCTTGACAAATAAAATACTGCACTAGTGTCCCATAATGTATCATAAAAATATGGCTTTTAAACGAACAACATATAAAGAGAGGTATCCTGTTCTTTGGAATTAAAGAGTGCCATAACCATTCAAATTACAAATCTTCAAATATGACCATTGTTCACAGGAAATCTAAATGTGTCAACCAAAATTCTGATGTACTTCCCCAATAAAAAGCTACAAATCTTTCTGATGTTTGATCACACTTTCTGTTTCAAAAAATCTTTAAATGAAATTTGTGTTTAGTTCCCTTGAAGTGCTTGTTGATTGTTTTCCCAGATGTATTAGAAAGCACCTGCTTGTTTTCACAAGTTATAGAGAAGTTAAGCCAGGTTCAGATACAATCTGTTGAGTTTGATGCTGAGTGACCTTGTATTTAACCTCTAGGTCAAAGGTCATCTACTTCTTTACACCTGTGTTTTTGCAAAAACCTGTGATCAAACCTTTGGCTAGTACTTCCCTTCCAAATCTGAAAATCCAAAAGAGTCACCAGTCCAACTCCATATTAATCTCTAGTGCATTTTTAACTTGCTTGTATGAAGTAAGGTTAGCTAATGTTTTACCCTTGGTGTCTGTGGTAAATATACTGAGGGAATTTGTCTGAAATTTTACACACAGTTTGCCTGACAGGATAGAAGAAATTATAAAAAATATATGGAATACTGTGTATATCAATTATGCTAATTAAGTGATACTGTTTTAAAGAAAATGATGTCCAATTTGCATAGACACTGTATAGCCTGATTGTCCGAAGATTTGGGGCAAATATCCCAAAATATGAAAGGAGAGGGATATTATTTGTTCAGCTCATTTTATGCATAATAATTACTTTAACAAGTTTTTAAAGTAAATTAAAGCTAATTATGACTGGCACTCAAGGACCTTGTTTCATAAAGCAACCCTGGCCTTATACTTCATTCAGGACAGTCAGAGTCAATATTCATGCATACTACTACTAGTTATTATTACGATTACAAACTTAATTCTCTTGATAAGCATCGAATTGATGAGTCATATTTTCCATTCAGTGGTGTCAAGCGTGGTTTCTCTCCTGGCACCATGTTAGTGAATTAGCATTAAGTACAGTGTTTAACCACAAACAAACATAATAAGTAAGACTTTATGGATTTTCAGCTTCTGGGTTTATTCATACACAATGATTCAGTGCAGACACTAGCACCGTTTTCAAGCTAATAATAATTATTAGCTTGAAAACAGTGCTAGTGTCTGCACTGAAATGTTGCGTATGAATAAATCCAGAAGTTGAAAATTTATAAAGTCTTACTTATTATTAGCTTGAAAACGGTGCTAGTGTCTGCACTGAATCATTGCCTATGAATAAACCCAGAAGTTGAAAATCCACAAAGTCTTACTTATTATGTTATCACCCCAACTTCTAAATGCTGTTAGAGCCAGTAGTGTAGAATTTGACCAGTAGTGTAGACATCGACCAGTAGTGTAGAAAAAATCATCCAGTAGTGTAGAATTGACCAGTAGTGTAGAAAAAATTAACCAGTAGTGTAGAAATTTGCTTAACCAGTAGTGTAGA
>JARFOD010123156.1:0-14350 GCA_031763545.1 Mopalia muscosa
CATTGGGCTGGGGCTCTGTCCTATACTATAAATGTAAATAACAAAGTTTTTTGATTTGGTTTTTCTCTCAATAATCTTTTAATAAGCTCACCTGTACGAAGTAAAGAGAGCTTATGTCATACCCCTGGCATTGGCGTCACCATCAGCCATATAGGCTTCTATAATGAAATGTACCGAGGGAATTTTCCTGAAATTTTATACACAGTTTGCCTGACCGGAGAGGAAGACATAATTCAAAGTATATGGAATTCTGTGAATATTAATTATGCTAATTAGGTGATACATGTATTGTTTTTTACAAAATGGCGGACAATTTGTGTTACGCACTATATCCAAATTGAATAGCCTGATTTTCTTAATATTTTCGGTAAATGTTCCACATTATGAGAGGAGAGGGATGTTGTCTGTTCAGCTAATTATATGCGTATTATTTATTTTAATGAGCTTATTCATTAAATTTGTGTTAAGCACCCTAAATCCAAATTGAATAGCCCGATTTTCCTAAAATTTTGGGTAAATGTTCCACAACATGAGAGAAGACAGATATTGTTTGTTTAGCTAATTATATGCATATTAATTATTTGAACGAGTTTTTTAATTAAATTTGCGTTAAACACTATATCTCCAAATTGAATAGCTTGTTTGTCCTAAAATTTTATGTAAATGTCACACAACATGGGTGGAGACGGTCATTATCAGTTCAGCTAATTCCATGCATATTAATTACTCTTAACAGGCTTTATGCATAGATATTAAATCATTTTGCATTTTTATCTTAAAGGCAAAAGGAAATATTTAACGAGCTTTTTAATTAAATTTGTGTTAAACACCATAACTCCAAATTGAATAGTCTGATTTTGCTAAAAAAAAATTGTAAATGTCACACAACATGATAGGAGAGGGATATTATCTGGTCAGCTAATTATATGCATATTAATTACTTTAACAAGCTTTTTAATTTAATTTGGCGGGCGGTTGGAGGGAGATTCATGTTGCCCTGGTGCTCTCAGAGCTAAAGGGGAACAGGAAGCTGATCTGTTTGTGGCGTCTGTATTGCATCCTGTATTTGTCCCGTCCTGTCTTGTCTTTGTTTGTTGCCAGTGGTGGCAACCTTCACCCATTGGGCTTGCACGTCATCATATAAGTGAAATACCCTTGAGTATGACGTTTAAGCCCAATCAAACAAATCAATGCAGGTTTGATATAAACATTGAATCAGCAGCACAATTATAATCATGTTTTTTTGTAAATAATTCAATTTTGTTCAAATTGCACTATATACTATCTGTATATTAAAAACCTGTATGCTTGAAACTTTCAAGATTTTGTGCTTTGAAAAGTATAATTAAAACTTGCTATATTTTCATTTTGGTTGAACCAGTTAAGACAAAAAAATAAAAATAGGTCAGTTTAGCTGGACAATATTCCTGTTGCCTAGGTACATGTTCCTTAAATTGTGTCTTTCTTACTAAGTGAACAACAGCCATAGACATTTTCAATGCCATTCCGGAGAAATTCTAGCTGAAGAATAGAAAGGGGAACTATTAGAGGTATTTGTATGCTGGTAATCCTGGTGATAACTGGGAGACAGAGAGCCTGGGGTAGACAGAACATCAAAGTTTCTCTGGATTTCATTGAGGGTTTGTGCTTCAGGGGGGACTGAGCCATCTTTGCCTCTGTGGATCCAGTCCATTGTATTAGCAAACAAGTGTGAAATGATAGGTAACCAGCGGTGGTGTTAAAAACACAGCGTCTGTGTGCACACTGCTTCTCTAGTCAGAGGTCTGGTAAACAATGTGTTTGAGAGGGGGCATTAGCCTGCTTACTCTGCCAACTCATCAATAAAGGTCTTGTTGTTTCTCTTATTTTCCAGGAGCGACGTGAGCGAGAACAGCAGGAGCTGGAGAGTGCTAAGGAAATCGCTGACGAGGACTTTGACGGCTTTCCCTAACTCAATCGCTGCCCACAGAACAGGACTAGAAGGTGGGGGTGGTGAATGAAATGAGTCAACAGCTAACCTTGTTCTCCTTGGGGCCCACATATTGAGAACATCTAAACCAGATACACTGTACTTTATTGATTATTGAGGGCTCTCCCTAATCACACTTCTTACAAGTGAACATAGCAGAGTTATCCTTTACTGCAGAACCACTTATGGAGCAATATCAGTGACAACCAAATTTTTCCAGTACTATAAAGCCATCCATTCTTTGTTTTACTGGACATCTTTGTTAATGTATCAAATATAAGTTCTAACAATTAGAAGTTCAATCCCCATTTTCGTCAAAAAATCTAACAGGGCAAAATGATTTGGGGTAAAATGGACTACGGAAATATCTCATACACTGTATATGTACCCTTTTTATTTGATTTTTGTCTTATTTATCCTTTGTTTCATTAAGTGCTTTTAAAAAAAATTACCAATTTGTTCCATGTTGAATTTTTGTTTTTCTCTACTTATCACATGTAATAGCCATACATTATGTTACATGTAAATAATAATTCACAATAATTTCTACTAAATTGCTGAGAAATTAACATATAAATAGTCCAACTGTAACTGATGTATTTGCAACTTGTTCCTGAAAGCCTGTAAAAGCACTGGTCTTTTTGAAGCTCAGTTTAGTTTCGTTCCACTGTAACACAACTGTCAAATAATTGAGAAACAACTGCAATGTAGTGTATGAAATGTTATCAATGATTAAATAAAAACAGGTGAGCTCAGCAATTCGGACACACTCACTCCTAGCCACCGAGGCCTGTTAGTTCTCCTCCCAAGATTAATTGATTTTCTGTCTTGCATAGAAAAAAAATAAAATGGGCATCACTTCTTTACAGTCTTGTCCTTCTTAAACAGGATATTATGTAAAAAAAATTAATAGAAGAAAAAAAAAGTCTTCTCACAAAATTTATCTGTTGGGTTAGTTCTCCTAATTATGTTTGTTTACGGTCAATCATTTGGGTGGGCTACACAGATTATGGTATGGTTTGGTATCACCTCACAATTGTCTATATTAACTAGTAACATGTTTTGACTTTACAACACTACGGAAAATGTGGTCAAGGGTAGCACACCACCATTGCATAAGTGAATAGAGCTTGTCTTAAAAGTCTCAATGCTGCCTTCAATCTGACAGGTGAATAATGTCCCATCACTATATACCTTTGCTTGAATGGTGTACATTAGAATAAGATGAAGTAGACATTTGAAAAGAAGAGTTTTGATATTTCATAAAATGTATCTTGTATATAATTTATCTTTATGAAACATGTATTAGGCCACCAAACAGTTATACAATATTATATGTGAGAGAAACCCTGTGTGTTAAGAAAAAAGAATTGTTTCATTAAATTTAACTTAGATGAGAACTATATAAAGAAATATTTGACAACTTTTGGTGGTATTTGACATTGGGTCGTTGTATTCTGCTTATAAAATAAAATCTTTTCAAACCATCTACAAGTATTTTATGCGTCAGTCATTTGACATAACCTATACGGTCCTTTTTTGTATTTGACACTCCACTTTTTGGTTTTTGGCTCATACATTGAAAACCTATTATCAGATTCCAATAAACGTGGTGGGATTATTCCATATGGTAAGATATGGCATGGCGTTGATATAGACATATGTCTTTATACAGGTGGCCTATAGCTTAGTGGTAGCATGTGAACTTACTAATCCTACCTTGATTTACTGTACATGGGATCAATACCTCTGTAGACCCTCAAGTATATTGTATATGAGTGTGTCACATGATGTGGCTCTGACTATCACGGGTATGGTTTTAACTAGGTTTAAAAATCAATACAAAAATGCCCTCAAAATTGAACTTAATTCAACGGGTGTAAGCTTGAATGGGTAACAAACTTTCTGTATCAATACTCAGTACAGGCTATTTCGTGGGCTACTTTAACTGGTACTGGGCTATGGATCAGTGTAAAGCTCCGCGTCTTTCTTGCATTTGTTGACTAGCTGAACCCGAGGCAAAACTGCTCTGTGGCGTCGACGCTCCCGAAATCACATCTTCCTATCCGAGCCTTTTGTTTTGGACCAAATGGAAATACATGTACACTCGGTACAACATCCTTTTTTCGCTTCTTTTTTTCTTTAATCTTTAAATCGGTCAATTCGTTCTGACGGTCCCTTTGTGAATTGGACGTCACAAAATAGTTTGTTTAGCACACTCAAGTTCTTAGTGAAATACCCTTGAGTACGACCTTAAACCTCAATCAAATAATCAAACAAACCGAATAATAGACTATTTGAAAGTCAAAATTTCTTCTTTCGAAACCACTATATTGAAATATATGTATGAAGTCACCATAGACTTATACCTTCAGAGCTTTCATCATTGGAACAACTCTCTGAGCCACTGACGCCGGAGCAATTTAGACCTAGGTATCGTCAATATGCAATCTTACGCTTTATTGGCGGCACAACTCTATATAAGATTATTGTCGTTCGCATATGAAAAAGGGAATTCCCAGTCACTGGACTCATTCCAGATGATTTGGTTTAGATTTGTCAAGACAGCCGAATGTCAAAGTTATCGAAACGCATCAGATTGTAAAGAACTGTTTGAGGACAGTTTTTCCGTTCGAAAACTCCTTTATCATTTTTATACGCCCAATGAAAATCGGTCGTATTATGGTATGATCAGCGTCTGTCCGTCCGGAGCCTACTGATCCGTTTCCAGAGCAGAATTCGAAAAGTATAAAGCGAATCTTTATGAAACTTGATAGGCACATTAACCATTAACTGTAGTTGTGCATTTTGCTATTGCTGATTCATCATTTTTAAAATCAGTCGGTCTGTCTGTCAGGCCTGGCCAGATGGCTCCAATCTGTTTCCGGAGCAGAACTCGAAAACTATATAGCTAATCTTAATGAAACTTGGTAGGCACATTAACCATTACCTGTTGTTGTGCCTTTTGCTATTAGGGATTCATTGTTTTAAAAATCTGTCCGTCTGTCTGTCCATTCGTCGCTATGGCTCGAATCCGTTTCTGGAGCAGAACTCGAAAATTATAAAGCCAATCTTTAGGAAACTTGCTAGGCACATTGTTTCATTTTGTGTCCTGCAACTATGACCATACCAACGGACAATTGCACCATAGGTGCATGTGTGGTTATGTGTACATCTGAATTTGAAAAAAAGGAAAAACATTAACAAAAGCATTTCCAAGAGTTTGATTGTCAACCCATTGTGACTTCAAAGGAAGGAAAAGAATAAACCTGTGGGTAAGTTGATTTTGTCTGGACCTTTTTTTAAATTATTCTATTAAATAATTAATTATTCTTCTTTTACAGTAAATTTCATGAACATTTTATTTTAGGTGTCTTTAATTCATTTTGTTTACTTTTTGGTGGCTTAAACATATTTAAGATTTTCCTAATGGTTGTAATGTAACATATACAAAACATTTCCCAATTGTTGGAAAAAAAAGTCTGAAATATGTTAACAAAGACAACTAGCATAAACAGGTTACATTTAAAACATTTATTCCTTGTATTACACTCATTTGGTGTATAGAGTTTTCTTTTTGTCAAATGCATGCTTAAATTAATTTTTTAAAAATAAACATTCTTTTATGTTTCAAAATTGTATTTACGTTCAAACCTGAGTTTAGTTATTTGCCTTTGTTGTGGTAGAACCTCCTCGTGGCGCCACCGGTAACAAGGAAAAGTACTTTAATATACGATGATTTAATGATAGTTTTTCTAAATTCCATATAATTCAATAGTAATGTTTTAAGGAAACTGCTGTGAATAATACTGGAAATCTATAATAATAAATTTTCAACCAATTATTCAAATCTTATGCGGAGTAGTTTTCCATGGCTAATTCTACCACAATAACTAACAGTTGTGTTTGTTGTTTACAGGTTTGTGAAATACAGTGATGTTGATGTGTCCAAATGGATGGTAATTGTTTTAAATTTCAAAGCATCCTTCCGGTCATAGGCCGTGCACAGTGATGCATGAGTTTCTATTCTAACCGCACTTGCTATTTCAGATTGGTTTTTGTGAATACTTTTGCACCTTTCCTTATGTAGAGAAGCTTATCTATGTTTCATCTTCATTGTATACTAGTTGACATGCAACCTGAAAACATCTTCAACACCCATCACTGCATTATCATTTGTAAGACAAGATTAACTAATCTATCGTATTTAGTTAATCTTGGCTGTGTTTTTGTCACCCATCAATGCATTATCATTTGTGAAACTAGATTATCTAATCTCCCATATTTAGTTCACATAGGCTGTGTGTTTTGTCACCCATCACTGCATTATTATTTGTAGGACAAGATTAACTAATCTCTCAAATTTAGTTTCCCCATTCATTGTGCCATCCATTAGTGCTACAAAAAGCATTTTATCCCTGTGTATAAACAGCTTTGTGTGTATGTGGAATTACTGACACACAGTAAATTTCATAAATACCCGTTATTCACAGTGATGTATTGTTTCTTTGTAGATAAATTTGCTTCAACGTATGCATGTTTAACCCTTGTATGCATGTTTTCACAGCTAGAATTATGTCAAGCCCAAGTCGTTCAGTACTCCAGCCAAACGTCCATGTCTTGGTGATGGGTTGACAGATTGTTCCCCAATGAAGAACACCTCACTAGCCATAGATATACTTGAGGAACTTTCAAACGAGACAAGATGCTGTTAAGCCTAATATGTGGCAGGGGCTAAAACTTTGCTAGAAATGCAGCCACCCCATGCAAGTAAAGGCAGCCTCCCTGCTTATTGACAAAGGGGAATCTGTCTTCAAGCGCCACTTTAACGAAATGCAGTCAACCATTAATGTCTCCAGACAAACTTTAAACACAAAGGATCATACCATTGCCTATATGAGACAAGAACTTACAAATACCCAAGCATCTTGTTTAGATACTGATGAAGAGTTTGAGAAAATTGGAGAAACCACCCCTCCCAAAGACATTACTGAAGAGAATCTTTCAAGCACTGATAAAGCTTAATAATAATGGCATTCACATGATCGCATCTCTCATGCCTTTTCTGTACATTTACTGTTTGTTAGATTAAACTCCATAGATCTACCTATCGTTTTGTATTGTTTGATGATTTTAGTTGGTAGTTTTTTAATTTTGTATTTTAATATTACCTCTTTTTAGTATTAGTAAATACTGAAACAGGTTTATTTGCTGCTTTGTTTTCATTGAAATTACAGTGTAAAATCATATTTATGTTAGAATGTGCATTTTAATATTGTTAAATGCATCAACAGATGTTTTCAATTTTCTGACTAATAATAAACATTTTTTTTTTAGGTGGAACTGTTTGGAATAGGACTTGATCATTGAGGTAATGTATTACAATATTATCAATGAATACAGTATCTGCTTTATCAAATTGTCTTCAACTTGATAGTCTGTTCCCAAGCTCGAATCTGTCATTCGACCCTCAGGTATATGGGTGAGTCACTCGATGTGGCTTTGGCAATCGCAAGGTTGATTTTTGTGAGGTTTCCTATCTGTTTTCCACCATAATTTGTCAATGAACAGCAGAAACTGCACAATCTATCATCAAATATAAGTGAATTACCCTCGGGTACGACGTTAAACCCCAATCAATCAAACAAACAATCAAATTGATAGTCAAAGATTTAAAATAATTCACTCACCTTTCACACTGCCAATTGATATATCTTCAAGAATATTTCTATTTTAAACTCCCTATGTATTTGCATGGTTGCGTGGGTCATCTGCTGCTGTCTGAGCTAAGGGGCATCACGAAGTAGTCATTTGTTTTTTTAGGTGAACACCCTTGAGCATGGTTTTAAACCCCAATCAAATATACAAGCCCTTTATATTCAGTTTTCAGTTTTCTGCTTAATTGAAGCATGCCCACTAGAGATCGTCACATGCAGTTAAGAGATAGAGAGAAGGAAAAGGTTGATTCACGTAAAACCCTGTTAGGAGAAAAAAGAAAAGAAACCCATTTGTGACAATCCAAGGGGACTAGGAAACAAAAAGAAGGAAAAAAATGACTCTGATGCTACATGTAGCCAACCATCAAGGTCATGTGTGTCACAGTCTGGGGACATTCTACATCAAGTAGGTTCACATACTTGTGCCTAATGTAAATCGTTTTCATGCAGATTTACATTAAATATTTTGCTCTGTAAACTGTAAACTGTTCAGTTGAATTTACAACATTGATGGAGCTTTAAAAACTTTCGTGGGTCTGTATTAATAAGATATCCGGAAAATCATTAAGAAAAAATTAATGCTGGTAGCTGGTTATCTCTGATTCTTTATCATAGGATTTGTACTCTAAGTTAGTAGACACTAATGAATGTAATGCTGAGTTTGACATCAGTCTATCAGCTTTATATATTGGTGAATGTTAGTGAATCTCCACACACATGTTTATTATGTGAATGTGGTAAACAAGTTCAAGTTAGATGGTAGGCCATACTGTGAACGGATCTGTATTAACTTGTTATCTTCATACTCATTTTCAATTACAGAAACCCAATAACAACAAAGCAGAGGCTGCTGTAAGTTCCTGTTCACATATTACCAGCCCTTCATTACAACATGTATCCCAGGATGACAACACACTACATCATGTAAGTTTATATTTGTTTATTTATAATCTCGTTTCATTTGCAATTTTGATGATCAAAATAATAAAGCTAAATAGATACAAATTAACATACTTTAAAGAAAACTTTTATTACATTAGAGCTTTCACCGAGGAAGACGTAGGTCTGGGAGTAATAATAATTAATATACGGTAAAATATCACAAACATTAAGCTGCCATCTTTGATTCCAATTTTAGTTCTGTTTTTGTACATGCTGATATTCAATCAATTTGTATTTCCTTTTTTTTTTGAATGATATTGACATTCATGAGGAATTGTTTCATAACCTTAATCCTGATGATGTTCTACCAGATATGGTTCCGGTTCAGATAACAGACTATGTCAAACAAATATTGAAGGTTCAGTTTGCTGCAACTCATGGATTATATGTGCCATCATGTCTCTATTCACTTAGTGCTGGAAATCAGGAGTTTACAGGTCCAAAAGTGCCCCGACATATAAACTGTGTTCAAATTCATTATATCTATGCTCATTTTCTTGTTTCTGCGCAAAAAGACAACAGTCAACACAACAGACAACAGACAACAGTCTTTTTGTTGATGACAGTTTGCAAAATGCCTCTCTTATATATTCACTGATGAATCAGCTATCAGTCATTTATCAAGACGTTAACCCAGCACATATACATTATGTTGTGCCACAGTCACAAGGAAATACAAGTCTTTGTGCTATGTTTGCAGCACCAAATGCCTTAATGTTATTGAGTGGTAGAGACCCATCTAAGTATAGAGTAGACACCTTAAGAATGCGAAGCCATCTTACAGGCTGCTTACTTAGTGGACGAATGATACCATTTCCCATTAACAATGAATCTGATTTCTCTCAATACCAGACATAGGATCTCATTAAGCAGTATTTCGATAAACAGAGTGAACTACAGCAAATTACATTTGGTAATAATTCAGAATTTAAAAGACTAAAGAAAGTATCAAGGAGAAATGAGAGTAGAAGTAACAAATCCCATAAAGATATGGACAAAGAACAGAAGAAAAATTGTGTAGCTAAAAAAGTGGCACCAAATTTATCTTTCATGGATAGAGAAAAAGAAAAGAAACTAAACCATAAGCATACCAAAATGGCACAAAAAAACGCTTTTAGTTATTCCAAAGATAAACTTAACAACATTAAACAAAGACAAAGCCCACAGTATAAAGAGAAAATAAAAAGAAAGCAACAAGCTCTCTCACATAGAAGTAGAGAGAAAGACATCAGCTTTAAGCACAACGAGAAGGACAAGCAAACTGTATCTAGAAAAAAAAAAGAAGGGAGGATGTAGCCTATCGGTGTGCTGAAAGACTGGGAGAAACCCTGTCTCGCAAGCGCAGAAGACAAGATCCACAATATAAAGAACGTGAAACTGAAGCAGGTTCAATCTCTCGCAGAAATAGAAGGAAAAGCCCGAGCTATAGGCAGACAGAGCAGGACATGGATACATTAAATAGGCAAAAACGAAGGAAGGATGTAGCCTACATGTGTGTTGAAAGAGAGAAGGAAATGTTGTCTCGTAAGCGCAGAAGACAAGATCTGCAATATAGGGAACTGAAACTGAAGCAGACTCGCTCTCTCAAAAACAACAGACGGAAAAATAAAGAGTACAAAAAACTTCAAAGAAAACTTGAAGGCCATTTACAAAGACAGAAAGAACTATTCCAACATATAAACAAAAAGAGATTCAGAGAGAGAGTTTTTCATGCCAAAAACCAAGGAAAGATGAAAAATATAACACAAGGGACATTTCAAAGCTAATTACAAAGTTTCACAGCAGTGTTACTCAAGGACCAACATTTGTATGTACAATTTGCAATCAACTTTGGTACAAACACAGTGTTGTTAAATACAAGACAGTTCTCTTGAATTCATCCCACAATACACACACGCTAATGAAATCGTTTCCTCTTGTATTAAATAATGATAATGATAGTTGGCTGTGTTCCACTTGTCGCTCCCATTTGAAGAAGGGCAATATACCACCATTATCTGTAAAAAAAATGGCCTGATATTCCATCCACAAGGCCCATTAAAAGATCTCAATCCACTGGATCTAAGCAATGTTACCCATCATGAAAATTCACCAAGCTCCTAGAGGTAACCAACTCAAGATAAATGGCAACATTGTCCTTGTTCCATGTGATGTTTCACACACTGTGTCTGTTTTACCAAGATTGACATCGGAAACGGCAACTATAAGAGCTAAATTGAAACGAAGACTACCATAGAATCACCATGTTTATAGCTTGAATAGCATACCTGAAATGGTCCGTGATAGAGCCAAATTTCTCTTGAAAACAACCAGTGAATCTGTACAACCTGATTCAGTGTGTGAATTAACTGATGCAGATGTTGATACTTGCAATGAACTGGATGAAGCAGAAGTCGTGTCAGGTGTGATGGATACACTTTTGACAGCACCAGACTTTGTTGAACCTTCTGAAAGAGATTATACCTACAATTTTGCACCAGGTGAGGGAAACACTCCTGTAAGTGTTTTTGTTGAGAAAGATGCTGAAGAACTGTCTTTTCCTGGAATATATTGTGGACAAAAAAGAACTCCAAACAGTGAAAGGCATGTTGCTGTTACCTATGGGGAACCTGTGAAAGGAGAACTGCGTAATAAAGATCGTCAGGCAGCTCAATGTGTTGAAAACATATTTATTCAAGGCTAAAAAAATCCAGATGAAATGTTTAATTGATCAAACAACCCTTGCAGTACGGAAGATAAAAACAAAAGGTATTAAACTCACAGCAAAAGATGTTCGTGGACAAGGTCCTTAAAATCTAGTACATACAGACAAGGCATACACATTCAATTTGTAATATTAGAGGCTCCCCAACATACTTCCAAGCAGTTAGTAAGGAACTCTTTGCTATGATAAGACAACTTGGTCCAGCAACTTTTTTTTGTAGTTTCTCTGCGGCAGAAACACGCTGGCTATATTTACAAAAAAATTTGGGTCAGCTTGTAGACAACAAAGAATATACCAATGAAGAGTTGAGAGCCTAAAATGGCAAGACAAATGTAGACTTATGCAGTCAGACCCAATTACTTGTGCTCGCCACTTTGATTATGCTGTCAGAAAGTTCATCACAGATTTCCTCCTGTCCCCTGAAAAACCGCTTGCCAAATTCAAGACTATTATTATAGGGTGGAATTTCAGCATAGGGGAAGTCCACATGTACACCTGTTAATCTGGTGCACCACTGCCCCGAAGTATGGAACAGCGGAAATATCCACTCTCACAGCTTTTATTGACCAACACATCACCTGCTCAAAACCACCTATGGAAAAAAATGCTGAAGATTTACTAAGTCTTCAAATACATCGCCATACCCATACATGTAAGGAGAAAGGAAAACAGTCATGTCGGTTCAATTTCCCAAAGCCACCTATGAGATCAACCTCAATATTATCAACTGAACAAATAAATCACTACAAAGCATTGTGGAAGAAAATTCAATCTCGATTAGGTGAAATAGATGTGGAAGAAGATTTCACGATTGAGGATTTTTTCACCCAACTGGCAATAGCTGAGGAAGACTATATACCTGCAATCAGAATCAGTTTGAGAACAGCTACAGTATTTTTAAAACGTTCTCATTTAGAATAACTATAACACCTTTTGCCTGAAAGCCTGGCGGGCCAATATGGACATACCGTTTGTGTTAGATGTTTACGCCTGTACGACATATATAGCATCATATGTCACAAAATCACAGCGTGGCATGAGTGAGTTGCTACGAAAAGCTTGTGAGGAAGTCAGAGCAGAAAATAACACAATCAAGGAGCAGGTGAGAGTAGAAGGAAACAAATTTCTAAATGCAGTTGAAATTAGTGCACAGGAAGCCGCTTACATCACCCCTCAGTTACCAATGAAGAGGTCTTCAAGACAAAGTATTTTCATAAACACCAGTCCTCCAGATGAAAAAGTTGTCCTGCTGAAGCCCTCTAATGTACTAGATCAGCTAAATGATACAGACGAGAACATTGAGTGCACAAACATGTTTAGCAGATATACAGATCGACCAGAGTCTTTAGGAAATATATGTTTAGCTGAGTTTGCTGCCTATTATGACAATAGTAAACAAAAGCCCATTTCTAGGAATAAAATGTTATCAGTGAAAACAATTGATGGCCTTCTTCCTGAGCATGTTGTCTCTGATAATGAAGATGACTATACCAAAGGAGAAAGCATTACAGATGAGAAAAAAGTTGGGTATTCTCGGCAAAAACTACCTCGTATCCTTAGATCTGTCCATTTCAACCCAGACATTCACCCTGAAAAACATTATCGAGAGCTTATCATGCTTTACACTTCATGGCGCAATGAAGGTGACCTCTTAGCTAGCTGTGGCTCATACCAAGATAGATATGAAAATTTAGTTCAAGAGATTCAAAATGTTAGACAAGTTTTCGAACCTTTTGCAGAAGCGGTGGATTCTGCTGAAGCCACTTTAGCAGCCCTTGACAATGCTTGGGATTCTATTGCACCAGCCACTCGGAACAAGAAGCTACAGACCTAGAAAACCAACCATCAACTCAACTTCCAGCAGAGGAATATGACATTGGCATTGATCTTGGGTTACTGGCTAACAAATAAAGTTTATTGAGTTAAAACAGTCAAAAATGACTTTGGAGGTGTCTCTCCTATCGCTGTTGGAGATCTGTTCCAGCTCAAGCCTGTAATGGACTGTTATATATTTCAGTGTCCAACTTCTACATACATGCCACTAGCAACAAACCTGTGGAAAGAGAGCTTTGAGATGACAGAACTGAAACAGATCATGAGACAAGACAATGTTCCCTTTGCACAACTATTGAACAGACTTAGAGAAGGCCACCATACACAAGAGGACATAACTGAACTAAAACACATTCACTTGATCATGAAACTAATTATCCACATGATGTACCACATTTATTTACAACCAATAAGAAGGTTGACTCTCACAACACAGCAGTAATCCAGAGATCTAAAAAGTTTATTTACAGAGTCAAGGCAAAAGACCGACTTATTGGTTCAACCTCACAAAATATGAAAGAAAATTTTTTGAAGAGCTTTAAATGTAATACTCAGAGCACAAGACAGTTGCCTACAATTCTAGCTTGCTGAAGGCATTTTTTATGATGTTACTGTAAATGTTGACACATTGGATGTAATTATTAATGGAGCTTGTTGTAAATTGATAGCGAATGAGCTGAACACATTTAGCCAAACTGACATTTTTACAGCTTCTGGAGTCTTGTGGGTATTGTTTCAGGATGAAAACACTGGCAAACAATGTCGTAAAAATAACCGCCATTTGTTAAAGGATAGGCATCAGAAAATCTGGACACCTTTGCTACCCGTCTCAAGACAGTTTGATTGATTGATTGATTGATTGGTGTTTAACGCCACATTCAGCGGTATTTCAGCTACGGTGTGGCGAGAACATGTTGTCAAAACAGTTTTATCCAGCGCTCTTTACCCAAACACAAATTTCCATAAAGCTGTAGCAGTAAACATCAAAAATAGAATCAAATCGACTGAAATGTAATATAAACAATTTAATAATGTTAACGTTTTTTGTTTATTTTTTTTATATATTATTTTATTGTTTATTTTTTATTTTATTATTTTTGTGTGTGTGTGTGTATTTACAAGTTATGGAAGATATAGCTATTTACAATTATTTATAATATCAATGTTGAGTTTTTCGTTTTGGCG
>JARFOD010123167.1:0-14350 GCA_031763545.1 Mopalia muscosa
CAAAATGATCTTTAACCGAATGATCAGGAAGAGCAAAATGTTCAGCTATTGGGGATATGAGGTTGGATCTAATGGAGTGGTGTAGAATATAAGTATAGATAATATACTATAACTATATTAATTTTACTATATTTATATTAGCATATAGCATTCAACCTCTCCTCATCGTGGTCCATTCACACCTGATGACAAAACAGGTATGTTATGGACATGCTGTGTTCTATCATACAAGAAGATGTTTATGTTAATACCCAGTTCTTAATGTTATTCAAAATATACATATATTTTAAAGATAGGTTTGGATAGGTACAAATTATATTCTTTTGTAAGGAGACAACCAAACAAGGGGCCAAGTTTGTGATACTTTGACACAAAAGGACACCATTCAGCCAACATGGATCTTTACCGAACCCCTGTGATTGATTGATTGGTGTTTTACGCCGTGTTTGAGGGTATTTCACTCCGCTGATGGTGTATTCAATGAATTATGACACTAGCAAAACCATGATGTGAGGTGTTTTCTTAATGATGGAACGTTAATTTTCCCCCAGTGTAAATTGAAGACAGCATTGCTACTCTTCAAACAAACTGCCCTTCAGTTGAACCTCAGTGGATACAATAATTGCCTTTATGCAATATGTTTCTCTCTCCTCTTAGGTTTTACCCGACACACAATTACCAGAATGTTAATATGTGGGATTAACAGATTATATCTGTCCATTCCGCCGGTAAGTAATATATATAGGTCCCTATAGCACCCTAATATATGAAAAATTACCACTTGTGAATTGTATTCTTGTGGCCTTTCTTGGGATAAATTCGTCAACAAACACTCTGTTCCAGTCTGTTTTATTTTCCCTCGGTCCGAGAAGAAAATACGCATAAGCTTTTTAGAGAAATCTAATTGTGCATAAAGCGATGAACCGGGCAAGGTTAATTGCAGAATACATGGTGAGTACAAATTTAGAACCAATGAATACTGCTGCAAATGATACTCCATCCAATTAGGTTGGAAGGAATAGAAATATATAGGCATGAGTTGTGCTTGGCGACGAATTAAAACAAAAAAGACAATAAAAGAGGGATCAAGTCATCAACCAAAACATTTCAGTTCTATAGTAAATGGGACACCGCTACAATGGTCTTAACTCTAATGTAGAAGAAAAAAATGCTTTGCCGCACATTACCAGAGAAAAACTGAGATGGCGTGTAATGCACTCTCCAAATCTTTGGTACTGTTTGTGTTTATCCTTGACCGGAAGTAGAAGGCTATCTCACCAACATATTATAATCTTAACCAATCACGGACAGACATTCTTTTCCCAGCCTCGAGTTCGCTCAACGAAATCAAATACATCGTCTGCTTAATCTGTTCGACTAAGATCCCGGTCACTTCTGTAGGTCTGTACTCATACAATCTTTCTTTTATTATTATTTTCAAGTTAACTTATTATAAATGTATGTCATAGATTAAACTTTTATTCGGTGTAGAATACAGAGAAAAATTTTGAGCAAATAGCAAGGTAGAAAGAGTCAGTTTGGTGTTAGAGAGTGCGGCGTCACAGCGCCATTCGCGAATACCATCTCTCCGCTAGTAGTGATCCTTCGACTACATCATAAAGAATAAAGCTGGACAAATTTCTTCATTTTCAGCCTATATCCTTTATTAACCTTGGTATATCAATATACCAGTACTCAATTCTCAGTAACCAGCTGCCGAGGCAACCAAAACGCAATCCTACCAAAATTTGAAACAAGAACAGTCTTCAACACAAGAAATAGAATGCTTAGGAAAACAGTTTTATAAATATTTTTGTGACTTTTGGTGATATAACACTGACTTATTGCCCAGTTTGACGCTAAGCGGACTCCGTTAACCGCCATCTTAATTCACAGAGATTTGATAAGTCGTCGCTTCTAAGACACGTGACTCCTGTCCTGACCTTTATAATTAACTTAAGCTATTGTTCAGGTTACACCATATTATTCAACTGTACACACAGAATTTAATAAACAAACACCACAAGGGTCATATAGTAAAATACTTATCCACAGATTAAAGATTGACTGTTTAAAAGAGGTTCTGAGTCTGAATCAAGAGGAGATAACTGGAACTCTATTGTCCAACGCTGTACATCACCATATACAATCATTCAACACAATAATGCAAACATAAAAATGTCAGTTATTTCTCTAATGAGATTTGTTAAAATATTTATAAAATATGTACAAAATTCCCTTATCTGGTAAAAGTTCAGCTTTAACATACATTGTATAAATATAAATTATTAACGTATGAGGGTCACATACTTAACTGGACGTTACTAAAATCACGTGACCGCTTGAGCTCGTGACACTACTGTAACACGAAGGTTAGCACTAAATTCACAGGGAGAGACGAGCGGGGAAACTGTACATATACATTGGTATTGAGGACACATAACCCAGCTCCTTCCATTGTGTATCTGACATAGCATCATACTGAACACCAAATATACTGACGGACCAGCCATCCCTTAGCATGCCATCCACACATCAGCTGGATCGTCACATAGACACTACAAGAAGTTATTTCGACTCACAGAAAGGGTAAAACATGTCACAGGTACAAACGAGTTTCTCTTGGCGATACATGCCGGTTTTACTGCATGACGATATTGTAGTGGGTATCATGCAGACATGTGATGGGTTGTTTTCATTAAGACAAAAAGAACTCTGTAAATTCCCCTCTAAAATGGCAACAATAGTTACAATTCACAACCAAGTCCAAAAGGGATCTAAAATAGTTTGACTGCCCTCTGGAAGACATTTCAGTTGTCTATCAAGATGATCTTCCGGCGTCTGCTCTAAGATAGTCGCCTTGGTAACATTGACGTACAATGGAGACTACTGGTTGCGAATGTCCACAACGCCAAATTGTCTGCGGTCATGACAAGGCCATTACTGACAGGTTGTAACGTCCAGATCCCAAACCATCGTGGGACCACCAAACATCGGACCTGCCGTGGACAGCAGACCGTATTCCGTTTCTTCCCAACCCAGGACCCCACGCTATAGCATAGGAGTACCTATGCCTCAATGAGTAGCTCCATTCGGAGGAGAGAGAGAGCGGTTCGTTCTACTACCGACAACCACAGCCTTCGACAACCATATCCTGATAATTTTTTAACACTACTTTGTCATATTCGTCCAAATAAAGCATTGAAATAGGACTGAGTTCTGTGGGAACACAGCATGCTTTAGGGACAGCTGACGGGTTCACTGAATTCACTAGAGTCTGCACAATGGCGTGGTTAGTGGAATTCAAATGGTCTGCTAGAGGAAACGGACACTCGCCATGGCAATAATACGCCTGATACCCTGGCGGTGCTACAATCCAATCATTCCAACCAACATCACTAAAATCTACATATAGAGCATGGCGCCTACACTGATTACGGCGCGCTTTTCGCCTTGAATGACGGCTTCTTGTACGCCGTCGATTGCTCCTGCGAGTTCTTGGCGACCGACCATCGTCAGTGTATGTGACAAGTAGCGGTCTCTGTGAGTGCCACTGAGTGTCTGGTTGTGAGGCTGACCTACGTAACCTCACATGGTTATTAATATCAGATTTCTGGAGCACTGCACCGCGGCTTTCTACCCGGATTTCCAGTCCATGGTTAAGATGGGGGAATTCCTTCCACTTTAATACTGCAGGGTGGATATCAAACGATTCCCACGAACTATTTCTAACGTCCACAGTCTTTACATCTACAAGTCTAGTTATAGATTCACGACCACGCCGGCCGGGTTTCATTACTTCATGAACTTCTATTCGAAGCTGATGAGTTTTTGGAGAATTGCCATAATCCTGAGAATTTTCCAGTTCTAATATGGCCTCCCTGTAGAGTCTTAATTCTGCTGACGTCAGCTCTTCCAGCCCTGGTATAGAAGTTATGTTAAAATTGATGGTTTTATGGGTTGCTTCATTCAACTCGGACGATTCTGGAAATAAAGAAACAGAATTGTCAAAACATGCGGCTGGTGTTAAATACATGTATTCCAGACTGCTTTTAAATATTGTTGTTTAAGTCGGACGTCTGTTATTTGTATGCCGAAAACCGAGAAGAAACCCCATAAAAAAAAACACACAATCACAGTACTAATCGGAAAGGTTCCCTGAGCTAAAAAAACAGCATCGAACCCGTGAGAGGCGCATTTAAAAGTGTGTTCATATTGCTTGGAGCCCATTAACAAGGCCAAAAAGAAAAAAATATAGGGTAACTACAGATAGGGGAAATTTTACAATGTTGAAAGATCCTCAGAAGTATAATATACACCAGCTCCACTCCAAGTTATTGAGGATACGCAAAAAAATGATTGTTTGTTTGATTGGGGTTTAACCTCTTATTCAAAGATATTTAAAATGTATGAAGACAAATTGTCAGTGCCACAGTGTTCCTTACTTAAATACAGTGGAAAATGGGCAAAACGGAGAGGATTCGTTTGTCTGTTTGTTTGTTTGATTGGGGTTTAACGTCATACTCAAGGGTATTTCACTTATATGACGACGGATTGTCCACTTCACACCACTTCACACCGTACAGCCTTATTGCGGTGGAAAACCGAGAGGCAGCCTCGTAAAAACCACCCCGCGAGTCCTCGAGTTCCAACGCGACTCGCGACTCCCTCATATACGGTTGACAAACGACACGCTCTGTTTACTAGTCCAGGTGGCTTGTTCCAAGATATTGTATAAAACCAACAGTTACACAGAGCTCAATTGAAGTGTTTGGGACCTCACTGTTGAAGAGGTTCAACATTGTCAAAAGGTTATAACGTAGAGAACACATTAAAAACGACAATAGACTAAATACAAGACATATAAGAGGTCTGTAGTGGTCTGGCTAAATACGATTAACTCCTCTCAAAGTTGAACAACAGGCCCTGGAGTGGATTGTACTAAATGTTATCAATAAAGCCACTTGTTATATCTCGGCTCATTGAGCACCAATAGGACAGGGTTTACCTTTGTGGAGAAAACTGCGCACAGTGTTGGCGTTGCTTGGTCCTTTCCCCGACACTATTGAGTTCCAGTCAAGTCCGTCCAGGCCCTCCAGTTGACGGCTGTACATATCCAGCATAAATTGAGGTACACGGGTCTTTTGGCTGGGCTTAGGTCGGGAACTAAGACCGAATAAATTCAATAAACTGGCCTCAAAGGCTTTGATAGCGTGGGCTTTGTCTTTTTCTCCGAATTGTATAGTTTCGTCCTGGGATGTAATACCGTCTTCGTCCGAGTCGTCGTGGTCAGAATTTAGTGCCTGGTTTTCTGCTGGCGATGAAAGCGAGCCGGTATATCCAATCACCATACAACTCAATGTTAACAGTAAGAGGAACTTGTGCTCTGCTACCATGATGAATCCCGGCGCCTGAGCAAAAAACATAAACATAACTCTATAAGAAGATTTTTAAAATAGATTTATAAAATTCCATTGATCGATTGATTGCTGTTTCATGTCGGGCTTATAAGGGGATGCCGTATTTCGGTATGTTGAACGATTAATGCTCCTTCATTGCAACCTAAAGTCAGAAAGAGCATTCAACATGCTTGAAATACACGACCCTTCGCCAAGAGGATAATACATTTTCGATGGTGCTCAGTTTCTTTGATCTGTTTCAAGATTTTTTCGCCTCAAGTTATTTCAATTAAACATCGGTGGTGTATTACAACACTAGATAACCACATAAACAGAACATGCCAATTTTTTCTCCTTTGGAGAATTCATGTTCCTCGAATGCTAAGTAAAGACTATATATGTATATAGTTGAGATACAAGAGGTAGGAAATTAGCCACGTAAACTAAACAGGACATTAAAGTAATCTAAATCTACCATGAGATACCTCTATGAATTCGGAATTTCTAATGACCAAGTATGTTTTTTATGCTAGACAGCTGTGTATTTTTATTTTTAAATGAACCTTTGTCACAAACCACGAAGGAAGATCAGTAATCCAACACGCTAATGACGAAGGTGCTGGTTAGGTGTTGTATATATATAATCCCCCCCCCCTCCCACATTACACACACACAAAAGTCCATAACATGTAACAATGAAATGAATTTTAAAAATGATATGACAACCAATGATTCAATAATTGGGGATAAAAATATTTTTCAAATACCAATGTAGCATATGAAGAGTTTCAAGGCGAGCTGCCTGGCGGAAAGTCTATATAATTTTGGGTGTATATAGCCTATTTGTAATAATTTATTTGGGGGGAATTCTTATTCTATATATTGAATTATAAATACTAAATAGCGACCAGCAAATATAGCATTAACATTTTTTTTTCTCAAAATAGTATATCAACCTGTTGAGAGAGTTACTAAATCACTGACATAATTCATCTTGAAAACCACAGAAACTAACAGGTAAACTACTGGGATGTAATTTCAAAGAGTAAAAGGCTTCGCAGGAATATAAACTATATTTCCAACGCCAAATTGAAATAACAGGTCGTGTGTAGTACATGTGTTAGTCAACCACCATTTACAAAAACTCTCAAGCGAAAATAAAACGATGTTTAAAACAGATGAGCTCGGGGTTCATCAAATGGCAGACTCTTTTCAACCCTAAGCCCATGCGGCTGTTTAAACGAGAGAGCAGTGTTAATAGATGAAAACATCGTTACGGTATGCTGATGTCATATACAGACATCAGCTAAAGAGAGTAACGGCTGATGGATCTTGGGTAAATTTGGTGGCTCAATGAGGGAGATGCTGGTCGGTCTCTAGGGGAAAGGGGTGAGCTCGGCCCATCTGTGTGAGATGTTGCTTCGAACATCGCCTAACCAGCACCTTCGTACTAGCTGGCGGATATCTCAACAAAGGCCCGTTTTAACACGTGCTTGGTGTTAATCAGGGAATAATTGACTTTTCCCGTCTTTGGGGAGCGAGGGTGTCTTAAGAGGGCCACTCTATAGTCCACTTGATTAACACTTCTCCTTGATAAATACAACACTTTGCTGAGAGCACGGAAAAATAGACTTCAAGGGTCTTAATTAACTTAATCAGTGAATTAGCTCAAATCCCACTTGACGTTTAGTCTAGTGGTCTTCGCACTTAGACCCCTGCGGAATTTGTCTTAGCTTACCATATACACCGCTCCCGAGAGAAAGAAGGTGTAGGCAAATAATAACTCTGGGAAAGTCCCGCGGAAGAATTTGTTGGAGGGCTTATTTGGCTATTTTACTGAAGTCCATATATAAACACCTAAATCAAGGGTGGAACATTGAACTGTATTGAATAAAAAAAGACACTTTAAATAACTAAATTCGCACCACCATAGAGGACAAATATAGTAAACAAACGAATAGAATTACATCATGACCATAGGTAATATTAAAATAGAAGAGCTAAAACATGTTTAATATTTCTGTGTGCACATATAATAGCTGTGCGCAGCCATATTGTTTATTAATAAGTGTTTAACGCCGTGTAAAAGGGTATTACACTTAATGTGACGGAAGCGTACGTTTAAAGTTTATTTGCTTGTTGTTTGATTTGGGTTTAACGTCGCACTCAAGGGTATTTCGCTTATATCACGACGGCTTGCTTTATTACGGTGGAAAACCGAGAGAAACCCTCCTAAAAACCACCCGCGCGATTGCCCAAAGCAATATCGTGTGGCTCGCTCATTTGCCTGATGGTCGACAAACGGAATCGATCCCGTGAACGGTAAATTGAAGTAGGATTAAGAAGCGCACAATCTACCACTAAACCACGGCCCGGCTTACTTCTAAAATAATTAACAGCAATATAGCCGTAATGTAGAGTGTTAGATTAAAATGCTTTATTGGAAAATTACGGTTCCTTCGAAGCTGACGCCATAAATAAACTACAATTTTACTATCCTTAACCAAAAGGCTTGTCCAAGTGTTAGGTGCACGATTGACTTTTCTCATACCTTCCCGCGATACTTGTCATGCACAGGCAGTTTGTTAACGTGTTATCTCTAACGTCACGTTGGTCAACGTGTTATCTTTAACGTCCCGTTAAGTTTTGCCTAGAATACATGACATTAAAGCCAATTGTGCACCATAATGCTGTCCAAGCAGAACAAACAGATTTCCAGTTTATTTTAATCGTTGAATTATAGAAAAATAGGTTTTATATTTTATATCAAAGAAACGAAACAAACTCCAACTGAACCTCGTGTTATGAGAAAAGTTCTTTAGCATCCATTATTGGTTATTTATTTTTTTAAAATCTTTTAAAAAGCTAACCTGAAAATTGTTTGCGCTCAATATATTTAAAAAAAAAAGGCATTTCTCCATCGGAAGTCCTTAAAATAAAATGAATTTTCACGAAAGATTATGAGGTAGAAAAAATAAACAGTAAATCGCAAAATTGTAAGACGATCGCGTTGTCGTCGTATATATGGAGCATTCATACACAGCTGTTCACTACTAGTATGGAATACATGTTAGAAAAAGAGATTCTTGAGTATATCTATTTTTGTTTCACCTATAAAATATAATAACTTCCTGATTTCTAGATAGGGAGATGACAAAATTACTTAAAATTCCGATCTATATGATCATCCTAATGTTTATGTACAAAACCCATTCACATCGTGTTGATGTTGAACTTAGATGGGATTGTTATGAAATTCCGTGGTAGTTTCGATGACTCGGTCTCCGGTAGTGCCTGAAGGGGTGCAGGGAACAGGCAGAAAGCTCGGGCTGACGGGACACTCGCCTAAACATTCGGCGGGGAAAGCGTCTGGCTATCCACCCACACTGCACGCAGTGAAAACCCACGCCAAACACCGGCAGAATCGCGAGAAATTCAGAACAGGTACAAACGTCACTACTGTAGGCCATTCCCATACCGAGCGTTTTTACCGGATAAAAAAATAACACGTAATATTTAATTTTTTTTAAATAGTTTGTTTTAACAAATTCTCAATTATTCTAATATTATAGTGGAACATTATGTGAGTATTATTAAAAAGTTGGTTGGGAAATATGCACTGCAAGACGAAACTAACCTTGTTTCCAAATAAAATAATATTGTAGAAATTACAGACTATTATCATCTTGAAGTGGAAACAATTTGTAAGAAAAATAAAAAAGCCTAAATAATACTTTGCAAATTGTCTAGGAGCAATGACCAGGAAGATCGGAAAAATATATACAAATGTTATATAAAAACGGATTGATTTGTGTTTTACGCCAAGCCATGTCTACTTATAGGGTAGCGGTATTTTCCACCTGTAATTGACAATAACTCATACATGACATGACCTGTGTGTTTCGATGTGTCGGAAAATTATTCTATCTCTAGTGCTTATTAAAAATAGCATTTCTTCGCTCCAGAAAACTACTCTTAGCAACAAGGTGGTTGAATATACGTAAATATCACGTTGAGCTCAATAATAATGTAGATTAAAGTCACCCAAAATATCTTAGAAAATAAGTGAATATATGTTTTGATTTACATACTACATGATTCAGTTTTGTCTTAAAAGTAGTCAATGTTTCAAAACAATTGTTTAACATCAAAATGCATGCATGTGAATTGGTCATCAAATTCTGTTTTAAATGTTGAAAATAAAACTGAATTAAATGCCTAAATGGGTTTGAATAAAAAATAATTTTATAATCTTAAATGTAGTACAAAAATGTTATTACCGTTCCCACGTGTATTTTGGTATTTATATAAAGTTATTCATATTACGTTTTTAATCCGATTTTCATTACATCTTCAACAATATATTGTTTTATATACTTACGTTTATTTCTGTCTATATTTAGCCATGTGACAGACGGATGTTCGTTTCAAACACGTCCACTTAAAAGCCAAAAACACAATCTACACATTTTTCTACTAAGTGAGAAGGCCAATTAACATATATATTTCAGAGCAATTTCTAGACTCTGTTGAAACCAGCTTCGTTTATTTATTTTATGCGAGGAAAAGTTTGCCATATATCAGAAGGCGAAGAGACCCCGAGGCGGTTTTAAATCCAACTACTTTTAAAAAAACTTCAGACAGCTTGTATATCCGAAGCCCGTAGGTTAATTTTACTTGGAATATACGTACATGCACACAAGTGTGTACAAAGTTGATACGGCCTGTATATAGCCGACATAGAAATCTACACAAATCCGTTAACCTGGACACAGTGTAGATTTGGGAATGTGATAAATAAACTCTTAACTTTACATTTATCGGAAATTTTAAATTCATCGGTTTATTTTTGGATGGGGGAGAGTAGGTTATATTTAAGTAAAAGAATTGTAAAAATATATTGGTGACATTTTGCAAGATGTTAGAAGGTTATCGTTTCATTTTACGACATTCTCTTTCCAGATCAGGAAGAACGTGAATATAGAACCCTGAGAACAGATGAGAATTTGCCGAGAAGAAAAGTTTTGTGATTGATCCATTGATCAATTAATTGATTGATTGATCAATTGATTGATTGATTGATCAACTGATTGATTGATTGATTGATTGATCGGGTGGAGTTTAAGATAAATAGTGTTTACTTCAACAGTCACATTAAAAAGTGAAGTGATTTTCTCTATCGGACAATAAGGTTCTTTCAGTCCTAAGCAATAACAACATGACTATGCCCGACATGTTGCACTTACTGTGTAGAAAAGTTTTGAAATCTTGCTTCAATTGTATTTTTTCTACTATAAAATGCGTGGTTAAAATATGAAACAATTGAATGTAACGGACATTCAGTCAAATTCTGTTTAGTGGAATTTGAATGAAATATCACCAATATTTCTTCTTTTTTTTTTAACAAGAAAAAAGAGTAACTTCCACAATTTACCCGTTTATAATATAGAACATAGTCCAACGATATATATCATAATATTTCAACATGATCTACTGCAGAACTTTAAAATTACATTTCTACAATTGTCCCTAACTTAGTTTGGACCATATTAAGGGGTCGAGGCAAGCAGAGTCAGAAGGGCAAGTAGAATAGGTCTTGCAAGTTACAGTCAGTTTTCCTGTATATTTTAAGTATCTGTTTATACAGTGCGAATGTTTTGTTTTCCATAAAACTGAATAACAGTCACGTGTGTAATTAATCTACCTCGCATCTCAATTAATAAATTAAAACACTTAACTTCTGGAAAAAGTGCGTAGGAAGGAGACGTGAATGGTTTCTAGGATTGGGATCATATTTGTATGCGCATTTATTTAAGTAGATCGCAGTAATACATACAGATTCTATACCCCGTACAAGGTAAATGGCCGCGTTCTATGAATCACTCTTCATTTATATCCATACAGACTTCTCATATAGCGGTAAGTTGGTGCTTCCACTAGCAGAGAAGGCATAGAATTTCAGGGAGATAAAAATGGGGAGAGGTTGTGTAAAACGAAGTCTTATTATCTATATAGGCCTAGTAGAAATACACGGAAAAAAGGTTTCCGAGGTTTGTCGGTGCTGAACGTTTAGGGGATGATGCTTGCCAGTGTCAGCCCGCCTGTTATCGTTGCCTCGCCGGGCAGAGACGTCGTTGCGGAATAGCCCGCTGAGCTCATAGCGGGAACCACTTACCCGAGAACACACATCAAAGTAGTTTCCCTTAATATATCATCGTGTTTATAATTTGTCCTAGTTATCAACGACTAGACTGGGGAAACATGTTCACGATATTATAGCCCCACTGAGTTGGCTTCACTGCACATTTTAAACAGAAGTTAAAACGGGAATGTACTATTTTGATGTAGGTCTACAGGGCTTTCACTCATTGGTAAAACATGGTGATCTAACGGCTTGCACTCGAACTGAAATAGTTCCGCGATTACATCAAAGCACAACGCGACAGCCATGCAACGTTAAGACAATTTCGTGAAAAGAGTATCCAATAATAAAATCTAATATAAAAAAAAGAAAATGCTTTTCATTTATATTTAGTGATATGTATGCAATCAAGTGTAACAAAAATGCTCATTTCAAAACAACGAAACAACCGCAGTTCAACGAACGACAACATAAGTGTGTGCGTATTAAAGGTTAATTCACTTGTTTGACAGCACATTTATCTACATAGAGCATGTAATGACATAAAACTATGTAGGCAAAAAATTCCCAAATGGGCACAAATTGTGTTACCCCTTAGGTCAGAGGCCACTAGGGTCCGGTCGAAAAAACTTGCATTAACAAAAGTAGCTGATAGTAACAAATAATCGGGACAATAAGACAAAGTGGCAATGGAATTTTGTCAAAACATTGAAAGACAATCATACAGCAAGATTTCGAGTATTGTCTCAATCTAACATCCTCGCTTTGAAAGAATCCTTCGGAAAATTATAGACCGTAACTTTTAACAAGTACACCTACGTTATGTCTATATAATTCTGATAGACTTGTAAACCAAAGAAATATCCTAATCACAATAGAAAGCGCTAAAATCGGATTTCTACGAGACGGGGTAAACTGACCTGCCAGGGCTTCCGTAGTTGACGAGGCCCGTTATCTTAATATGTTGATAATTGCAATTTATTCGTGACACTTAGACATGGTAATTGAAATTAAGAAAGTGGGTTTAGTATGGAAAGCCACTTATGACACTATAAACAAAAGTCAACTGGGCGTAATTTTAAAAAAGACTGCAGTACACGGATTGTTGATTTATAATGGGATGAACTGAAAGGTTAAAGTTCAATTTTGTACGAGTGTGGCCCAAACATTTCATTCTATAGATTTACAAACATTTTGCTGTGTGTTTATTTGTTACATACAGAGACAATGAGACAACACTAGCGTGTCCCATGCAAGAAAAGAAAACAACAAATCAACTCGTCTTCAAACACACATCTAATCACTATGCCTACATATAAAATAAAAAATAAAAATTGAATGAGTGGAATTTAGATTGATTGATAATGTTTTACACTATATTAAAGGGTATTTCACTTAAATAACGGTGGTGTGTTCAGTGTATGGCAACAATATTAACACTAGCACTAGCATAAGATGGGGGGTGTTTTGATTCTGTTGAAAAGTTAGTATTCCTCCAGTGTTTAGCAAAGACACCATTGATACTCTTTAAACAAAGTGTTCCTAGCCGGAGGGCCTTGGAATTTGACAAACGCTTTTATAAACAGTGACGGATAGATATTTTTAAAAGCCCAATTTAAATGTATGTAAAAAGTAAAAAAAATTTTAAAATCTGTGTTTGTTTCAAAATATTTAAAATTAAAGCCAGGCTACATGATCATCCGATGTTCAAAAAGATTTTATTTGAAATAAAATTTACCGGTGTTTTAATTTTCAACAAGAAAATGAAAATCTTCAATTTAATACACCTGGTCAGAAATAACTTCCATAGTAATTCTGTCATTTTGCAGCAGGTGCGATGTGCCTTCTGTTAGACTTGAAAGACGTAACTGGTTACGATAATACGATTGACAGCCGAGTGCACAGGACTGCCGTTAGCTGCATTTCACTAGCAACATATAGAACTGTACATCCCAGGGCCTGTCTTGACTAATAGCTAAGCCTGGGTATGGGTAACAATATAGTAATGCACAATCGCTGTCCGGGCACAAACCCAGTCAGGCTACAGGTAGAAAGATTGATTAGGCATATCGACGTGTGATTAATCCGGTCTGAAGTAACACATAAGTTCGGGATGAAAAAGTAAACAATCATGATCACGTGGTTCGATAATATGCCATCAAATATGAAAATGTAAAATACCTATTGTCGAGTCAACTGCATCGGTCCTCGCCATTCTACACCACACGGACCCCAGATATCGCCAGCTTGTCCACACGTATACTCCCGTCTCTATGACTTTAGCGGTATATTTGCCTTGTTAATACTCGACTAGCCGTTCTTCTCAGCAAAAAGCCAGCTATCTAGGAACAGGGAGCTTTATAGGGGGCCGGTGAGCAGGGCGGTCTGTAAAGACAGTGTGCTTACCGGCACGCTGTGTGTAACAAAAGGCTGAGTGAGCTCTAGTCACCAAACCAGCAACGAGTCGTCGAAGCTCCATACCTTTCTCGGACATATAGAGGCCTGTACCTCACATATCTGTTATTTAGTTTCTACACCATAGACACTCAAGTAAGTTGAACAGCTCTATCTCGTGTACACACTGGATTTGAGTATATTGGAATAGGTGTTTAGCGTTTGTCTTTATACTCCTTAAATTGTTATGATCTCGTTACAAAAATTGCTACCTACAACTCGAACGAAAGCGTCATGCGCAGCTGCGACATCCAATGTTACACGAAGCTATACGAGCTTACATCAGTACTAAAAGATATTCGTTTAAAATAGCCACTTGGGGGGGGGGGGGGGGGGGGGGGGGGGGGGGGGGCGG
>JARFOD010123178.1:0-14349 GCA_031763545.1 Mopalia muscosa
TTTTGCCCCCCCCCCCCCCCCCCCCCCGACCAAATTAACAAAACGGATATATATATATTTGAGAACAAATTGCATTACAGTGATGACTGGATTATCGCGGAAACCAGGTTCCAGTTGCTCGAAAGAGTATAGTAGTCGGTAACACCAGATCAAATTGATAAAAGTGTATTAGAGAGAGACCTTCAAAATGGCGGGACGTTATCTAATAGCGGATAAAGTATAATAGCGCTTCGATCAACCGATCCCTGTTTAATACATAAAACTTTAACACTGACACCAGGCTGAAGATGTTATTAACTTTATATTAAAATGCACTTGAACAGTTTCTCATTGTTCTGGGAAAATGAGATTTGGATCAATACCCAACGAAATGAGCCTGATACGATGCTTTTTAGACAAAAAAAATAAAATGTCTCCATTACACATTGGTTATTATCCTCGTCCATAGGCGTATAATTCATTTATACACCGGGAAAAAGAATTAGGTGTCTAGAGCGACAATGATAAACTCCCGATTCCTTTATTAGATTTGTAAACCATTAAGACCTGTTACCGAAACAGAAGTTATATTGGTGTTAACATTGGCGATTTGGACAAAATCTAGTATTTCTGTGCAGCACAAAACAGCGACTAATTGGTTCTCTCTGAATCTGTGATGTAGGTTTATTTCATCAAATATCTGGAGCCCTCTGACTAAGGGCGAAATGTTTCAAGTGTAGACATACTGAGCAGCAAAGAATAATTTATATCCGAACAGAAGTGAGCAGTTAACATTTAAGGGTTGGAAATTGACTTAACTGTTGTAGCACAACATAGTACCTTAAGTGAAGTACCCTCAGGCGAGGGGTTAACTAATTTGCTGGCCGGTTATCGCCCTTTTTTAAAACTAAAGTTTCAAACGAATACCGGTAGTGCAGAGTTTTAACAGAAACAAATTACTTTTGGACACAACGTTAAATTACTTTAAGACAAATAAATGAATTAGTGGGTGAGTGAGTGAATAAATGTATTAGTGAGTGTAGGTGTGTGTGAGTGAGTGAGTGAGTGAGTGAGTGAGTGTGTGTGTGAGTCACTGAGTGGGTGATTGACTGAGCGATTGAATGAATGAATTAATGAATGACTTCCCTACAAAAGAACTTGTTTTTTCTTAGAATAGGTGGAGCTCCGCCATCTTGGTGTATTTAAAAAAAAAATGTTTTAATCCGTATGCTCTAAACCTACTTACACAAGACATAAGACATCTTTACATTGAGGAAATTTTCAGTTATATGTAAAACTGAACGAGAGAACACGTTGTTGTGGATTTTTAATTAAAATTTGGTCCGTTAAGACACCTGAAAGTATTCGATTGAAAACTTAGCAATAATAAATATAACGGGACAGAAGGAGAGACTAGCAATCCTCCGCCTTCAATAGAGTTCGCATTTCAGGATGGTCTTTACCATAAGTATAAAGATTGTACATGTGCGCTTATGGTCTGCACTGTTTCTCATAATTTCCTTTAGACACTTTTTTCTAGGTATATCTACATGCAATGATCGATACTAAAACTCTTTCAACTTAAAATAGATTTTATCGTCGAGTCATAGAATGTTCTGTTGTGTTTCTGCTGATCACTAATAATTAGTTATATTAAGCCTCTTCTCTTCTTATTATTTTAACAAATCCGCGAAGGGAAAGTCTGAAATTTCCACAGTCTTCGCACTAACACAACCATGACATGTTATGTTTTGTTGGAAAATTATTGTTCCTCCAATGCTAGGTAAAACTTTGTGATTAAGCGTGAAACATGCTAGCTTACGTCGCAGGACGAGTGAATACTGGTTATTGGGGATGAAAAGAAATCGGGGGACACCTGTTAAGTTTTTGGTCTGTTGTGGTCATTTGTGGTAATGAATAAAGCTATTTTTGTTTAATTATAACAAGAAATAATGTTTCGATTATAAGATATCACGCCAATTGAGATTTTCCCGCCAATAATTTGACTTGGCCGTATGGGGTCTGAACAATGACTTCTACCCCATACGCAGACTTCATCACGCTCCTGACCAATCAAGTGCGTTAGATTTGCCACCTTTTAAAATCGATTTTTATCGCTAAATTTAATATCGAAAACAAAAACAACGTTCATTAATGGAAACCGTGAAATCAAGGTTCTCTTTATGCTATGCTGTAAAAACATGGCATTGCATCAACAAACAAAACGTTACAACGCATTTAAGTCTTATAGACCATTATTGCTTCTTGCAATTTGACTATATGGGTCTTCCGTAGGTTGGCAAGTGGGAACATGTTGCGACGAAAAACATTGACATAAATAGGGCATACTTCGTACTCGATGTTGAATAACATCTCCCCAAACAATTACTTAATCATACGTGGCAGTTGCTGTAAAACAAATTATTTATTTTAATTATTATTTTATTACAAATATTTATTTCGCAAGATCTTCACGTAAACAGTGATTAAGTTGGTTTTCAGCAATATACACTACAAAAACGATAGGTGTATATTGACGCAACACCTTTGTGTTACTAGTGTATTTCTTAAATTTCTTTTTAATAGTGCATTTTAGTACACATAGACCCTTTACAAACTGACCTAGTAAAAGTACACTCTATAGCTTCCAATTAATAGTTGGCTTAATTGAGTTTTTCATTCTTTCTGCTCATACATCGATACATTTGGTCGTATTAGACACATAAAGTATAAGATTATTCTTAACATTAACACAATATTCGGGCGAGTTTAACATATTAGGATTTGTTTTGGGCTGAATTCGGTTTGTCTCCATTTAACATCAACTGTTATCGTCTCAAGTACGGATGTAATTTATTTATAGCGAGAAGATAAATCAAGTGCTCGGAATGCTCCAGAATGTCGTTTTACTCTGATAAGGGGTGTGCTCAACTCAGAAGGTGTGTTTGTGATATCGCTGAGAAAAGTATTATTTTGAAGTACAAGAGAAACAATGAAATTTTTTTTTATGTATAAACACAAGGGATTACATTGAACTCGGGCTCACATTAAATAAATTAACAAAGATTTCAATCAATATGGAGCAAATAATGCAATAATATATGTTACGACAAAATGGTAGCAAAGCGGAGAATAACAATTAGCACTGAAAACTGTTTCGGTGACTTGTAGGTCAGAGTCGTTCAACTAAAAGAATTGCATAAGCTACACTATGCATTTTACCGTGAGACCAAAATCTCTCCTTTCGTATTCTCCCTAGCACTATGATTCCACAAATTGCTTCTTTTAAAATGTGTTCGGACACATCAACCCTTCATAGAGTCCGTGTATCAGTGTTTGTCTCGTTGGGAGCTTCCTCTTGCAAGCCTCGAGGTTATAAGTAGACCAATAAGTTTAGCAAACGAGTGATTTACGTCAGAACAAGGATGCAATCCTCCATTTTATAAAACCAGTTTCATTGATTTTATATTGTTTCATTGGCTGCTTCGAAAATCGGTGCTCCTGAATCCTTACAAATAGCATTATTCCCATCAGAGTTTCCTTGTTATGTTTTGTAAATTACAATATTTTTTAAGGGAGTCATCGGTTTTGGTTTTACTTAAAATTAGCTCCCATTATTTTACCTCTAACGTCACAAATTACATTTCTTTTAATGAATCTTTTCGGAGCGGTTTCAAAAAGAATTTTGATTCGTTGTCTTCATAAATATCAATGAATTGATCGAACGACCCTCTGATTGGTCATCGCCATTTTCTTTCTATCACCAAGGTTTTCGCCGAATACCTGTAGATCAGTTTTTACAGAAACGAATAACTGTTGGGTATGACGTTAAATTACACAAGATGAATACATTAGAGGGTGAGTGAGATGATAACTGGATGAGTGAGTGATCGATTGAGTGGGTGATTGACTGAGCGATTGAATGAATGAATGAATAAATTTCCAACAAAATAACCTGTTTTGTCTTAGGTTAGGTTTTTATTAGTTTGCTCTAAAAATATAAACAAAACGCTTAAGACATCTTTATACAGAGGGAATCATCGTAGGATTCCCGAGAAAGTATCATCCGCTTATAAACGATACCAGATATCTGTACAACAGAATGGCATACAGGTCATATTTGTGGTATTGACCCTCCAATGTTGTTATGTTACAAATAATATCAGTTTTCATTAAAATGTTTGTGAGAAAGAAAGCCTTGTCGTGGCTTTTTAATTAAAATTTGGGCCATGAAGACATATTTTTGAAGATGCAACGGAAAACAGAGCAATAATTAATTGAACTGAACGGAAAGAGAGACTAAAAATCCTCCACCTTTTTTGGAGTTGGCCTTTCATGATGGTATCTACCATTAAAAGAGAGACTTTTTTCTAGGTATATCTACATGCAATGATCGAAACTGAAACTCTTTTAACTTAAAACACGTTCTATCAGAGTCATAGAATGTTCTGTTGTGAATCCGATGCTGGGTTAAACTTTGTGATTAGCGTGAAACGTGCTGGCCTCCGTCAGAGAACGAGTGAATGGTGGAAGTTGGGGGTGAAATCAAGTCAGTTTACTTAAAGTCGAATACAGCAAAACTGAGATTGTTTGTTGATCATTTATCTGTCGGTCCACGTTTAATGCCCTGAATTCATGCTGTAAATACATGGTATTGCATCAACAAACATAATGTTACAACGCATTTTAGTGTTATCGCCAATAGCGTTGACTAATTGCTTCTTGCCATTTGGCTGTACTGGTCCTCCGTAGGTTGGCAAGTGGGAACATATTGCGAAGAAAAACGTTGCTTACCTCCATGAACACAATGTAGGTTGAATTCAGCATGTTTGTCTTTCTTATTGACAGACGTACATTTGTCTGCGTTACACATTGTCTTTCGTAGTCTTCTTTACAGACATATGGAGCTACACATAAACACAAATCTGGTGTCTCACGTAATGATCGTAAACTCCAGAGTCACTAATTTGCATTTCACAAATTCTTACCGGAGTCATCGATAAATAAATGAGGCTGCCATCAGGGAACTAAACAATAATAAGTCGTTAGAAAAATGTGTACGAGACAGTATTATGAATATTATATCGTATTCAAAATAATATATTCTACAATAAGCTGATTACTGCAGGTGTGTACAAACCAGATATGAACACAATGTGCAGGTCAATAAGAAAACAACAAGGTGTGTTAGGGTATCTTCTTAATGTGTTTGTATGAATGTCAGTTCAGCTGGTATTCGTCTGTATGTTGCATACTCACTTTGGCTTTTTTTGTATTGTTGTCTGTTTGTTTGCTTTCAGTGTGTGTTTTGTTTTCATCATTCAATAGAATGGACAAGCCACAAATCGTTTTAAAGGCTTACTTCATAATGCCTTTCTGGTATCCATAGAGCGACGATATTGCGTTGAGCTTTCAGAACGGATACATCTTCTTGTGTTTCGGGGTTTTATCCCGCTGAGCAACATTTATATATAATGTATTTCGAATGTCAGTTAAATAAAGAATTGATCAGAATATTCAAACAAATCAGGGCTAATGAGTGGATCAACGCCATTATTAAATGGTGTATAGAAAGGCCGGAAGAAGAATAACCAGAACAGCCACAATATGAAGCTTTCTCGAAAATCCCTTCGATTTGTTTTCTAATCATATTAACACATATACAGGCCCTATTTCGTACTTGATGTTGAAAAACATCTCCAGAAATAATTACCTTATCATACCTGGTGGCAGTTGCTGTAAAACAAATTACAAAACTATTTATTTCACAAGATCCTTGCGTAAACAGTGATTAATTTGGTTTGTAGCGAAATGCTCTACACTAACGATAGAGGTAACACTTTTATGTTACTGATGGTATATGGAATTTCTTTTTAATAATACCTTTTAGTATATATACTGATCCATTGAAAGTAAACTCTCTTAAGTTTCTAATTTAATTTAATGGTTGACTTAATTGAGTTTGGGTTCTTTCCGTTCTTCCATACATTGATAGATATTACGTAGAAGAACATTCGTAACGTTAACACAATATTCTGACGAGATTAATATATGGGGATTTCTTTTAGCCTCAATTCGATTTGTCTCTATTACACATTAGCTGTTATCGTCTTCTGTACGGATGTAATTCATTTATGGCGAGAAGATAAATCAAGTGCTCAGAAGGACAATGATAAACTCCAGAATATCTTTTTACTCTGATAAGGAGTGTGCTCAACACAGGAGATGTGTTGATGATATCGTTGAGAAAAGCCTTTCCTTGAAGCACAAAAGAAACAATGAAACTGTTATTGATGTATTTCCGATGCAGATAAGAGGATCGATAACAACCTTGTTTTACATCGTTTGTTACCTTGTTTGTCGCTCACCGCTTCTTATCGCCAATGTGTTTTTTCTTATCATTGAAAAGATCTGTACAACGTATTCCAGAGGATAAACTTGCATCCAGGGCAATTCTGAAGCTTAGTTAGGTTTCATCTTGGTTTTGTTGTGATGTAGTATTTCTAACAAACTCTTTTGGTAGACTGTCAACGGTTGTTCGTCCTGTATATCTTGTGGTTGAAGGGTTCTGTAACAGGTACAGATATATACTTGTCTAAATAAGCTTACTGAAACCAGAAACAACGGATTTCAATGAATGTTGACTAAAGCTCACATTGAATCGGTGAACAAACATTTAAAATTACCTGGAGCGAATAAAATACACTTGAAACATACACTTGGCAGTGTGGTGAATCGATTAGTAGCCCCGTTGTTTTGTCATCAACAAACAATTTACAAGGTTGCTAATAGGATTGGGTTTATACATTGAATGGAAGCGGTATTTGAAATGGAAACTTACCTGCATGCATACCTGTTCTTATTTTACGACAAAAGATTCCCTTTTATTCACAAAGATGCATGACAAATTTACGGAAGTGTTCCTTTTTACCTCGGACTCTTAGCCTTGATAACTATCATTTATACGTTTTATCGTTTACCGCTAAAAACCTGTTATTTTATTACACTCTTATTTCATTCTTATTATGACTTGTTTTACCTCTATTTATTAATTTATTTATTTTGCTTTTATATATGTACATCTGAACTATGTTGAATATAGTGTTTTTCTAGCTCTATTTATTGGTCTTGTGCCTGTGGAGCTTTATATGGTTGTCATGAAATTTAACCCAACCTGCAGAAATAAGTTGTAGAGCAAGAAAAGGCCATACGAGCTCTACAATTGGCTTCTAAAAAGAAAATGAAGTGCAATTGTCGATAACGAATGATCTAAAGTTTATTTACTGCGAAATGGTTCGATAGACTTCTATTTGCAACTCTATATAAGCTCAGTTTATATTTGATATGATTATGTATACATTGAAAACGAAAGCAAATAATAATAACAAAGCTTCAGTTATACAAATATACAAACTATCCAGGACAGCTGGCGCCACATGTGCCAATTGCACAATAGATACGGGTGTTGGAGCTGCTGCCTTTCTCAAGTTGCAGATAATTCGGTCAACATCCTTCGTCACCTGTTAATCTGAGCACAGAAAAGTCAAGAATCTGTCCTAAAACAATAGAAATTACCTTATGAGGGGGTGTACGATTAATAAAGACTTATTTTACCAACTGTTAAAATTTTGACGATTTATCTGAGATTTCAAGTAGAATATTGTAGTTTTCATGGACTTGAAACATGTTTCACCACCAGTCTTGCCCAACATTCGAAAACCCGTGACATTTCATTTGCCAACTCAAGAAACTGTATTAAATACAAGTCACCCCATGTATTTCATTTACATAGTTTTTGCACTCATTCTTGCTTACAATTGATAGACAAGCCTTGTTTATGGAGTCTTACGATGTAAAACATGATTAAAATTGGTATCATACAATCCCATGTACTCCTATATCTACTTTGGCCCAGCACATGTTGCTTGATAGGCATAGAATGAAAGGCACAGTTTATAGCCATGTGGATAACGACATTAGTATTTAAAAAAATCATAAAATCTAAGACAAAGTTCGGACATTGGGGTTAAGGGAAAACTAATATGCATTTGATAAAACAACTGTCACTACATTGCGGTATAATTCCACATTTGCATATATAGCGTGCTGTGTAAAGTACTAACGAGATGAACCATGTCTCCTGTCATTACCCATGGCCGTTTCGTGACATCACGGGATCGCGTGGTCAGTGAACCGATCGTTATCTTATCGGTGTCTGAATGCACTAAAAGGGACAAAAAAATGAAAAGTACTCAAGGGTATTTTACATATATGACGACGTGTCAGCCCAATGGGCGAAGGAAACCACCCTCGACACCACTGGCAATAAACAAAGACAAGACGGGACAAATACAGGACGACAAAAACAAGACGCAATACAGACAGCACAAACAGATCGGCTTTTCGTTCCCATTTAGCTCTGAGAGCACCAAGGCAACATGAAGCTCCCGCCAACCGCCCGCCTCTGCGTTTGAAAAATCGGAATCTGGGAATCGGAATAACATACTATGTACAAAAAAAAAAAAAAAAAAAAAAAATATTTGCATATTAAAGACCGAATATTTGACAGAAAGAGTATGTCTGTAAATGAAGATATTGCTTGTCAGTGAGAAAGTGGATAATCAGATAATCAGATAATCAGGATGTTCGTTTCGTAATTGCCACAGGAGAAGGAGAATATGAGAAATTTTACAAAATTTACAAACTAAATAATAATAATTCAACAAAGGTGGATTAGTTTGTTTCCGATTACAAATGGCTGTTGTTTTGATACTCTTATTGGCTTAACACATCTGTCATACAGAAAATGTCAGTCCAAATGACAATGTCAGTCTGTCAGAATTCGACATACTACATTATTTCATCGATTGTCAGATAGGGATAGTTTATAACAGATACATTATTTGTCTGTTAATTTAATTGGGGTTTAACGCAGTATTTAAGTTTTTATGACAGCATGCCAGTCCAATGGGTGAAGGAAACCATCCCCAACACCACTGGCAGCAAACGAAAACACCACATGATAGTGCACATAAAGGATAATACAAATACTTCACAAAAATATCGGCTTCCTGTTCCTCTTTAGCTCAGAAAGCACCAGGCAACAGGAGCCTCCTTCCAACCACCAGCGACATTATTTGAAAGAGAGACACAGATTAAGAATGATTGTCAGATATGGAGAAACTAAAAGAGAGTGTTTGTCAGCCATAGAGGGGCAACAAAGTATTTTCTCATTGTCTGTCAGAAAAAGAAAGTCTGTCACGGACAAAATGATCAACAGACAGAGTGAGCGTAGCAGAAGTAATGTTTGCATAGAAATAAAGAGAGTGTATTGTTCAGACAGAGAATGTTTGGAAGATAGGAACATTGGTCAGAAAGAGAAAGTCTGTCACGGACAAAATGTTAAACTGAAAGAGTGAGCGTAGCTGAAGTAATGTTTGCATATAGATAAAGGGAATGTATTGTTCAGACAGAGAATGTTTGGAAGATAGGGAAGGTTGGTCAGAAAGAAAGAGTCTGTCATGGACACAAATTTTTAACTGAAAGAGTGAGCGTAGCGGAGGTAAGGTTTGCATAGAGATTAAGAGGGTGTATTATGCAGACAGATACTGTTTGCAAGATAGGGAACATAGGTCAGAAGTAGAAATTCTGTCAGGGACAATATGTTCGACAGACTGAATGAGTTTTACTGGGGAAAGTAGACAGTGTATTAGTCTGTCAGAGAATGGTTATCACACATGGGACTACAATCGTAGAAATACAGGAAATGTTTGTCGGAAAGAAGATGTTTTTCAGCAATGTAATATTTATCAGTTTGCCAGAGATCACCTTTTTCTAAGGCAGACAAGGCTTGTTAATGAGAAAGTATTTGTTAGATAATGAATGTTTGTCAGAAAGAGAATTATTGCCAAGGAAAGCTTGTTTATCGTAGAGAGACTGATTATCAAGACAGAATGTTTGTGCGGGAGACCCTTTTTGCCAGAGAAAGAAAGTCACAGAGAGAAGGCTGCTCAGATGAGGGTTCACCAGGCGGAAGCCATTAATCAGAAATGTGTACCGATGGATGGTCTTCTTTCACATTTGAATGTCACGATCTCCTTTGATAATCCACTTTCAATGCTTTCCGCTCTGTAATCCAGTCAACTGAGCTCGTCTTAGTAAGTTTGTCCGAACATTCGGATGTAGATCCCGCCATAAGCTCCATAATGGAATAACTTGCAATTGTCCCCAAGTAAACTTATTTCTGTGACAATACTAATGTTGGTAGTTTACCCGGGAAGATCACCCACAAACAACGGTAAACCACATGTAAGTGTTAACACGTTTACATACATGAGGAACATGTTCAGAAAGAGGTGCAATTGTTTGGGCTTATCCGTCATGTAAGATATAATTGAATTTCAGTGTCAGGTTTAGGGTTAGTGTTATGGTTCGGTTTAGGGTTATGTTTCATGTTGTCCTTTAGATTAAGTATAAAGGTTAGTTTTAGGGTTAGGTTTAGTATTAACTGATCATTCAAGGGTATTTTAATAACATGACGACGGACCATTCGCCTCACAATATCTTTAGCTCAAATACCCGAAGGCCAACCCACGCGATCGCCGAAGCCACATCGTGTGACACTCGTATACCTAATTCTCGACTGGCGGACTGAAATCGTGGACGAAAACCCCTGGAAAAACCTACAATGCTAACTTGATGCCACCGCACCCCACAAGGAACAAAATCGAAGGGAATAATTGAAAGGGAGAACAAATGACCTTTTTAACTCAAGTAATTTGTTTAAACTTCGCGTCGGCTAATGGCACGAATGCTTGACAAACGGAAGCACTAGTGCATTTCATGTTTTCTTAAGCGAGTGGTGACCCCTTGATACGCTTTGTCTGCCAGGATAGAAACATGGCTGTCATGGAAGTCACTTCGACTTGTTGGCTGAAGAGTTTTCGAAATGGTTGCATGGGGCGAATAAAATACATATTTGACACCTAAAAGAAGCACACTTAATACAATCAAATACACAGAATTTATTCCATGGGGATATGGACGCATAATAAGCCAATTAGAGTAATCAATTTACGATTTATGACTGCTTCAACTTGGAATGTAGGGCTATTACACGAATAGAAGCGCTCAAACTGAGTAACTACTGTTTAAGTGTACATTGAGATGGTCGTAGTTTTGGTTGGCCTGTTACTTAGTTTCGGAACACATCCAGTTCCTATCGAAGCGGGAACATTGGCAAGGCTTTGGTCAACAGCTAAAAGTGTATCACAAGATCCTTCTGGCTCACAGATTCCGGCTTACCAAAGCAACGAGTATCGCAGCCCATACCGTTCACTTACATTGCACTGAACTATAAGGGGTAATGTTCATAAACGCCAGTCCAATCTGTCTATTTACTTGCCTCGTAACACGAGCAATACACTTAATAGAACTGATATGTCTAAGGACCAATTCATTTGAATATTAGGCGCTTTCATTGCTAGATTTGGGAAATCAAGGCGGGTATGCAAAATTCGTCTTAGGTAAAGCATGCATGACAGAGCTTGGTGTTAGAGTCAGGCGTAAACAACTTCATACAGGAAGTGAAGGTATTGAATGTTGATTCATCATCCAGGTGCCCTATGGATGGACGGTTTTACGAAAGACTTAAGTGTTAAGTGTGCCTTACGCGCATTCAACTCAAGCGGTCTTTATAACAGACATCCACAGTATAGGCAATTATCAGTTTCTACCGTATGTGGACCACATTGTCGGTTCCCAGGTGGTGCAGGACAGATCCTTCTCTTACAACTGAGAAATGGCTGATCATTTTGAATTTAATATTTAGTTTTTCTGCAGTGAATCTGCAGTTTTGAAAGAAAATAAAAAAGAAGAGCCAAAAGGCTTTATAAGTACTTTAGCCAATAAAGTCTATTGAAGCCTCACCGTCAGTCACCGCAAAGTCCGTCTGAAAGGGGAACGGTGTACAGCATTCTACATCGCTATTTTAAAGTGCTGCACAAATTCAAATTTTATATCGGTCCTGTAGGTGTTCTGCACATTAAAGTCAAACAAAATGTTTAAAGATTAATCCAAAGAGGGCATATGCTAACACTGTTTTATTTAGATTTAGAAATTCACGTTCCTGAAGTCCTGAGTAATTTTAGCCTTAGATGATGTCTTATATTCCCCATTTTACCGTGCGATGTAATATGTCAGGTATCAACGCCATAGTGAATAGCCCTAACTTTTAGACGGAAATTCAACCCGGTCGTAAAATAAATCCTTCTAGGCAGCTCCCGGTCTCAAAATCATATGCATTGGTGCCAGATTACATAAGATTAACGATTTCTTACTTTTCTAAGTCTATAACTTATGACTCAATATGAAAGCGAGTGCTAGAGGCTAGACCCTACCTTGGATTATTTATTTTATATGAAAGCGATGACAAATGCAACGTTTTGCTCTACTGAAAAGTTTCCTCTTGTGTGAAACCTCAGTGTATGGCTGAAAATTTGCTGCGTGCAGCACAAAATAATTATCTATCTTATGCGAAGTCTATATAATCCTGATATTTGCCTCAAGGTGTCAGATTGTTTTCCATCATCAATTAAAGCTGACTTAATAACCAGTACAAAAATATATAACCATGAAAATGACGTAAGCTACAAAGTGACCGCAGTGGGAATAGAACTCTGACTATACCCTGTATATAACCTGTTTCTTTATGCAGGTATATATAATGATATGTATCACACTCCATTGTTGCCTTCAAACATTCTGCTATATCCAAGGAAAGGCACTGATGTATGAAACATTAGGTGTAATCGAAGTAAACATCACTGAATTATACATGTATATTACTTATACACTCATGCATATCATTAAGCTTTACAGAATAAAACTTCTCAGATTTAAATTAGACTAGTAATTTAGCCGCATGGTGTGACAGTCTGAAGTCGGAAATACGTTATTGTGGAGGCAGTATATAGTAGGCGTAGATAATTTTTTTATGTGCAGTTCTATACCAAGTCCAAACAGAAATTTCGTTATTGAATAAAGTGGCCTATTGCAGGCTCTCTAGTGTAAACTTGTTTGAACCCAAACGTATTGTCTAACTTCATGGAGTTACACCGATATCCACAAATATAGGTATATTAGTTCAGTACATCCGCACAGCATGTTTAAAGCTCTCAAACTAAAATAAATTGACAAGAGTGAGATGGAAGAAGTGAAGTGGCTCCATTGTCCTGCCCCCATAGTCCGCTCTCATATTATATAATAACAAAAGATAAATATCGCAATGAAACCGACGAGACGCATGTTGAGTGTGTAAAACAATGTTATACGACAGGTTTTAATATCAGCTGAAGTAATATCCAAGCATTTATGGATTGCTTTATCTTTTGAAAATAAAAGAAAAAATAGTTCTTTAGGTTACAGTCGCTTGCATCCAATAATAACGTTCTCACACATAACGCTATTAAAACTGGCCAAGCATATAATAATAGGCATAGGAAAAACATGAATCATGTCAGCATGTCTTGATTAGATCAACTCTAGACGCCATCGATTTGTCGATGTCTATCTTTTATTAAGCCCGGACGAAACACTTGCTACCACTTCAAAGTCGCTTTTGATGTGTGATATGGAAGCACAGAGAAAACAAATGCCAAGTCTTCAACTAAAGATCACAGAGTTGATGTTTTAATAAAATTAAATCATTTAAAACTTGATGATATTATTTCAGGAGAATGACTCATACACAACACAACACGTTCTGGTTAAGCTGTCTCTTATTTCGTAAATTATTTCCTTTTCCAGACTGTCTTTATTAATCTAAGGAATCTCCCAATAATACCCAGACAAACAAAACTACACATGAAAGCACGGTGCACGAATGAATAAATTTGATCAAATTTGATATAGTTCTATTTGAAGACAAAAAAAGCTCTGAAGGACATTAAGTTAACAATATAGTACAGTGAATAATTTTTGTTTTTTTATAGTACAGTGTCAAAGGGGCTTCATCTGGGTGAAGTGTTAACTTCATTTAGGTCAAGGTCAGGTGCTGCGTCGGTTGTAATTAGCACCATACGCTAAGCGTTGTCACTTTAATCATTCGATCAAACCATGCACTACCAAGATAAAGAGACGCCTCCCCGTCCCATGAAGTAAGCTCTTCACATCTCAATTATACACACAATAAAAGATACATTTACACTGTTAACACTTAGATTTACCTTTGTCCTTTAGTATCAGTTTTATCTATAAATGTTGAGATATGCTGCAACATACACTGTAATAAACTGTAAGTAGTATAGTAAGAGCAGCTGAGGTCGCATTTATTAGTACATAATAAGGAACGTTTGTGCGTTACCATGTAGT
>JARFOD010123189.1:0-14349 GCA_031763545.1 Mopalia muscosa
GCTGTAAATCGGGGACTGTTTTTACAAGGTTTCCTCCCACTCTTCCATCGTAATTAGGCAAGGAACAGTGTGAAGTGGACAATCTGACCGTAAACCTCAATCAGTCAAACAACACACAAACAATCCTTGTGCTGTAGTCTGCACTCAGTCTATTTAATTTATCTTTTATATATTCAGAAATCGTCTTGGACTAGAAGAATGTCTAGAGCACAAATGGCTTCAGCCGGCACCTAATATGGTTAAAGCTAGACAAGATGCTGTCTTCTTGTCTAACAAACTACGAAGTTACGCCAAAGACTATCAGAACAAACGTCAAGAACGATCAGGTGTGTATATAGAATTAACTAGTCCACCTCCTGTTCATTTAAGACCGAAAGTAACCGAAATCTCAAAACCTGTTAAAGAAGCGCCAGTTTTTGTTGAAAAGGAGAAAGAGCCAGAAATTCCTAAATCCACGGAAAAGGTGCCCAGGAAAGTAAAAACACCATCTCCAGAACCAGAAAAGAAAAAGGAACCTTCTCCAGTTCGTGAAGTAAAGGCACCTTCGCCTGAAATTAAACTGGAAGAAAAACCAGAAAGTGTATCTGTTGAACCAGTGAAAGAAAAATCTCCTCCAGTGGCGTCCCCGCCTCCAAGGGAAGAGTCTCCTAAAGAATCAACGCCTGAAGTTATTATTCAAAGTCCAGTTGAAGTTGAACTCAAGGAGCAAGTTACAGAAGACACATCGACCATTGTGGAACTACAATCACCTGAAGCGAAAGATATATCTGAAGAATCTCTTGACAGTGGCCTTTACATCACAGAAGAACCAATATCTCCGATGCCAGGAGCAACACCAGAAAGAGAGACTGGAGTAGAAAATATTGAAGCCATTGTGGACATTTCAGAAGATACCTCTTCAGCCCAAGAAACTCTGACAGTGACATCCGAAATTGAAGAACAAAATGTAGCAATAACTGAAGAAGTGGAGGAAGTTTCAGTTCAGATTTCATCAACAGTCGATGAGACTGAAACAGAAGTGGTAAGTGTTAATTTGGTAGAAAGTGAATCCGATGTAGAACCTAAGATTGACAAGTCTGAAGCAGATGTAACATTGACACTAACGTCAGATGTGACCGTTGAATCAAAAAATGAAAACTCTAAGGCCGACTCGGATGAAACATCAGGCTTCACTATTGATGCTGATGTAACAATATCTGCAGAAACGGTAGAATCAACTGAACCTTCTGTAGAGATTTCTGTTGAGACTGAAATAGCAAATGAAGTAATGCCTCAAGCATCGACAGATGTTGAGATTTCAATAGAATCTGAAGTTACTAATGAAGTAACTCCTCAAGCATCGGCAGATGTTGAGATTTCAATTGATTCTGAAGTTACTAATGAAGCAAGTTCTCAACCATCGACAGATGTTGAGATTTCTGTTGAGTCTGAAATTACTAATGAAGTAACTCCTCAAACAGCAGCAACTGCCGAGGTTTCTGTAGAGTCTGAAGTAACAGAGCAAGTGACTCTTACAGCCGCGGCAGATGCTGACGTTATCATTGTTGAAGATGCATCCGCTGATATAACATCTACTGAAACAATAGATTTAGCTCCAAAAATTGAAGGTAACTTAGAAAAAACAGAAGATGTAACTGTTGAAGAGCACGTAGACATTGTAGAAGCAATTGCTACTGTTAATATTTCAGAAAATTTAGAAACTGAGGCAACAATTAGTGTCTCTGAATCTGAAGAAAACACAGAGGCTTCAACTTCTGAAATTGCAGAAGACATTAATGTAAGTGCCAATGAGCAAATAGCTACCGAAACCAAAACTGACCAAGATCTGAATGAGATCGACACTAGTATTCAGATAAGTTTAGGAGAGGTGGATACAGAGTCTACTGTAGAAGAGAAGCGTGTTACAGCCTTGACGTCAAATCTTGAAGTTGGCGACATGGACACTGCTGTGGACATAAGTTTATCATCTGATACCTCAATGGAGGGCAGTGTATCTACTGTGACAGAAAACTCTCAATCTTTGACAATTTCTTCTGATATTTCTGAAGAAGTTTCAACTGAGGCTGTTACATTGACATTAGGAAGTGAGGCAGAAACATCAGAAATATACACTGCTGAAGCTGAACAAGGAGATAAAGAACAGTCTGTTGAAGTATCTAAGCTTGTCGAGGAGAAGCAAGAATCTGTATCAATCAAGTCTAGTGAACTGGAGACTGAAGCTACTAAATCAGAGGCTGGGGTAGGAAGCAGTGTGTCTGAAACTATTATCACAACAGAGATTGCTACAGAATCCGTGGAGGGTGGTGGTTCCTTAGAAAGTGACATCAGCTCAGAAGCCATTTCAGTGCGGGAATCTGGAAGCGCTGCTAGTGTGACCAAAAGCAGTTTCTCATCAGAAGCCATTTCTGCTGAAGAAATAGCAGGGAGTAGCATCACTCAGATGTCATCTTCGGTTACTGAAGAAGCCATTGACATCTTCGGTGGAGACGATGATGAGGATTATTTTATGAAGAAGAGACGTCAAAGAGCAGCACAGGCTGTAGAAGTCGCAGCCGTTGAAGAAGAATCAGAGGAATTACAGGAGGATGACCGTGCTTCAAGACTTTCTTCTCGTCGATCTCGTCGGTCAGCAAGGTCTTCAGAAATTTCTGGATCAGACGAGTCCAGTAGCCTTTATTCAGAAGAGTACGTCTCTTCAAGAAGTTCTCGTAGGTCGGAAAGATCTTACGAAGTTTCTGAAAGTTCTTCATCCTCTCGAGAATCTCGTAGGGCTGGCTGGCGATCCCGTTTGGGGGATTTGTAGGCAGGACATAGTCTTCAGGGTAGGATTAAGTGAATTGGTCTGGTCCTCGGGGGACATTTCTTAAGGGGATATTTTTAATGGATATCAACTTTTATATTTTTAATAACAAAACATTCACCTCATCCCCCAATATTGTAGCTCATTTGGTAGTGTTGGGCTTGTAATCCAAAGGTCCTGTGTTCGAATCCTGGTTAAGGCAAGGACATTTTTCTTCCTTCATTTATTTAAAATAAAGATAGGTTATACCATAAAAAAATTATTATTTAAAAGTTGCTATCCATAAAATTATCTTGCTTTGCAATTGCTGTGTAATATGCTATCATTGCTGTGCTCTTTCTCTTCACTTCAATCTTTCCATAAGCGTAAATATTTGAATTCCGGACTTCATATTTCAAGATTTGCTGTGAATTATTGGAGGTTTTCATATTTTATTTTTTGTCCGTTGAGGTAAAACGGCTATAAAAGTTTGCAGTTTTTCCCACCAAAGCACAGTGTGAAATAGTTCCCCGTGCATGGAGAATTGTCTTCCATATCCCAATTTTCAACCAATTGTTAATGTTGTGACCCCCTCCTGTTTCATAGCTGAGGAATGTGATGCCAACTGCTGTAGTTAGATTATAAGAAATAATGACATCAACTAGTTCATAATTGTATTGTTTTTACCCTTCTCATAAGGCATCCAGAGCGTTTGCGCCCATCAGCACCCCTCCCTATTATTGGCTTCGCAACTCTACAACACTATGCACTGCGTCTCAAGCTCATCAGTAGATTTCCTCTCAAGATAAGAAAAAAAAATTACCTGGAAAGAATGTTCCTATGACACAATGCACCGCTTGCTTTAAGTAGTGTACCGCATATTTAGCAATGTACGCAGAAGTCAAAGGCTAAAATGAGAGTTCCCTGTCAATAGGCTCCTGTCTGTTCTATGTTGTTGTATTTATTTTTCATCTGGGTTCCCTAGTACCGTTTTATGTGTTATTATTTATATTTATTTGGTTTCCATGTGGTCCTGTCCTATTTATGTTGATTTCAATTATATTTTCAGTTGTTTTTGTTCTCTTTTGTACTTTGGACAATATTATCACTAATAGTTTGTCATTTTGAGAATGAGATTCTCAGATTTTTCAATTACATGGAAATTTGTTTTGTTGTTTTTGTTGAGTTTGTTACAATAGTTTGGTGTCCATCGTTCTGTAAATGTCAGGGTCTCATATTTTCATGTGTTTTCCTTTCTGTTGTATTTTCACATTTTGTTGGGATTTCTTTTCAGTTGTGGATTTTCTTTTAGCAATATGTCCTTGTTTTTTATTTTATGATTCAGTTCAGTTTTATGTTCACTGTCTGTGTCTGATAAAATTTCAATTGCCTTTTCACCAATGAAAAACCAATACATTTACTTTATACATCTCAACCCTCTGTTACAGATTGTTTGGTTTGTATGTTTGGTTAAATACACAATTGAAAAAATCTGTCCATTTTTTTTCTTTCAAACCAACTACTGGTTTTTCCAAAGTCATTAACATTCCTATTCGTTGCTTGGTGTTAAAACATAAATGGAATATCTTCTGCCCTATGTTTTCATGTGATTGTTGGTTCAGTACTTATGTGTAAACTTCAGCCCATGTTTCAATCCAAGGATCTCTTATTTGTTACCTTTACATATGTGATTTGTAAATCGTCCAGACTATGACTTCGATCAACAGCCAGCAACTTACCATACATAGAACATACTTAAATCTTCTCACAACAAGAAACTAGTTAGACCATTCAAGCATCAATGGCGCAAGCTGTCCGCAAAATGAAACGATAAATGATTTTTGGTTACCTATTGATGCTGAAACATTTTATTCATTTTTTGTTTTTAAATACATACTTCACAAATCAATAAGGTTTAATTAGGCTGATTTTTTAAATATCTTTAACAAAATTGTATCGATTTCTTGTAATGTTATTATCCAGAAAACTTTTTTTAAATCTCGGCTTTAGTTCAAATGTTAAAATATTATTTGCGATTACATTTATTTTTAGCACTAAGAGAGGTAAGAATATTGCCAGTGAATACTGTATAGAATGGAGCATTTGAGAAGTAATTTGGTAAAATTTCCGTCAATGATTTTTGTGAGCTAATGCTACGTTTACCTGACAAAGTTTGAATTATACAAATTTTTGTATACTTACGCCTGTTCATAAAGCTTTTCATTTTCATTGTCTTGGATAATCTGTACCTGTAACCAGCACGTCTGTTAAACGCAGCTTTAGTCAGTGTTAATATATGAACATATCAAAAACAATAAGCATGGATTTAACGAAGTCTGAACTTCCAGAAAATTCTGTGCAGGTGCTTTTCCACTTCCACCTGTGCTTAGTTGTCATAAGTGAAAAACACTTGAGTGAATTGAGGACACTCAATGATGAAAAGAGCAAAGAGACCTTAGCTATATACTTCTGATATTTATTATACTGTTTGTGTCACTTGTTTGGGTACATAAATGATTATAACTTTCAAATCTGAATAAGGTTTGAAATCAAATGGTCAGACTTGATGATACAAATTAAGTTCACGTATGAAGAAACAACAGAATAAATATTATCTAATAAAACTGATTTGCATTTTTTCAGGTTCTGTAGCTGTTTGAAGATTGAATGGTTCTGAAGATGACAACAACAACAACATCATCATTCAAAACAATATGGCCGGGCAAACTGCCTATATATTCGTAAAATTTAACGAAATAATTGTTTGTTAAAGTAGAAAATTGAAAGACAGAGTAAGTAGAATTTCAGTAACTGTAAAAACTAGGGATGGATGTTTAAATGTGGAACAGAAATTTCCCGTCTTAACTTTGTGCAATATGTAGATATTGAATTTAATTTATTTGTTTTTCCTCAACCTGTTGTGCGGACATTTGTTGCTGTAATTAATATCGACTGTGAATTGTTTATTTTTTTGTGTTTCTATTGAGTTGCTCTCCATCCCTTATTTTATTTAAATTTTTCTACAAATGCTATGTTGACAGCCGTATAAGGTATCAACTAATTAATAACACTTTAGAAAGCTTTGAAACTATAAAGCATATTGAATCATCAAAGAGATCCTGAAGATACGGTTGTGAAAAGGGCAAAATTACTAACACAAGCAAACGACCTTGAGGTCTTGGGACAAAAAAGATATTAACGTTTCGAGGGGAACATTTTCCAAGACTGAAGTGGAATGGTGCTGTACAAAGACATGGCTGTCGTACGCAGTTGAATTATTTATTAATACCATATAGACCGTGTATTTACCGTCCTTTATTGACCAATTGATATTGTAAAGATAGAATTTATCCTTTTTTAGAAATGAAGAATAAAAACGTTAGAGCTGTTGTTGTTGGTTTTATTCTTACTTGAAAACACTCCAATACTATAAAGATTTCATTCTGGGACATTGTGATTCCCACTGAATAATTTGACAGAGTAAAAAGGTATAGTTGACCAACTTGAGGCATATTTTGGTTTATTAAACCATTATCAAAAACTTAATATGCGTATAAAGTTGTGGCTTTCATTCCTGATACTATAAATAAAGCACGAATATTCCCCCCTCTGGCTAAGGGCAGTTTGTTTGAAGAATAGCAATGCTGTCTTTACTTCCCAGTGGAAATCATGTGAAAAAGAGGAGATTTGGTCACGTGAAAATGAAACAATACTTAAAGTTGAAATTACAACAACATTCCATAATGTTGGTAAGTCAAGAAAGCATTGCTACTCGCCAAATACGCTGGACAACCCACCTTGTGATACCCCTCTACATAGGTGGTGAGATAACACAGACCTGGATATTGAGTGCTGTACAAAATGCTACTCCCCAATTCCAGAGCATTGTTAAATACTTTAAACGACCCAAGTAATGTTCAATTTAACAACCATCATGCTTGGGCCTTTCTCCAGAGCTGAAGCCACGTTTAGCTCGAAACTTTGTCATTTAATATTTAAAATAAGTCACAACTTCAAAGATTGGTTGGGGCTTCTGGCTATTTCTCTCATATGGCTGTGTGAAGGTTTGTAATTTGATTTACTACCTAAGTATACTTTACATTCATTATGACAGAGTGACTGCATCACATCGTACTCAAGGGTATTTCACTTATATGACGACGGAATGTCTACTTAAGACTAGCCTTTGCCCTATTACCGTGGAGAACTAAGAGGAAACCTTGTAAAAACCAACCCCGTGTTTGCCACATCTGGAGGGTCGACAGATGGAAGTAGTCTGAGAAGGCACAAGTAAGTCACATCCAGTGACTCACTCATATACCTGGCACAGAAAAGCGACATCATGTAACTACCTGTGAACAGTACATCAAAGAAGAATGAATAAGCATGTAAACTAAGCCACGGCCCCCAGAGGTCACATCACATACCAGCAGGTTGACATAGAGTGAAGGAACTTAACAAAGAGGTCAGGATATTGAATAAACAAACCTTTCTGATCTGGTTAACATTCAAGTTGCACCATCCAACTGGTAATTGGGTTCTGGGTCACATAAATACAAACCATTATGTCATAGAACAGCACCAGGCTATCCATTTGTTCTAGTCTAAATATATTAAACATGTACTATAACTTTTCACAATCTTTTAATTATATGTCCATGTTTCAACTCTATGGAAAGCATTATTTTGATATTTCACTAAAAGTTCATTTCGACTAAAAACAATAAATAATTTCTTTTATTTAAAAATTTGTTTTGATACTTTTACATCTAATAACACTAAATATTTGAAAAATCAATTCATTATCCATGATAAGAACAAACATAGTATGCAAGTGGGGAAAAAAAAGTAAACCATCATATCCACTAACACTAGATGCTGAAAAAAATGATGGAAACATTGTTATCGGGGGTATAATGAATTTAAGGTATATACCTGAATAGTACATGTTGTTAAAAAAAATCGTTATTTATCAATCATAATATTTGATGGGAAAAAACGGTGGACCAGTCTCTATCATTATATAATAATACCACAAAAGTTAATGTTGTTAAAAATAATCCATTATTAAATTTGAGGGAAAATATCAGTTTTAAACAATATATACAGAAATAATAATTGTTACTGTAAAATTCATTATTCATAATCACCATCAATTGAAGATAATATTTGAGCGCAAAAAACAGTCTCCCAGTTTCAATCATTATATACTCAAATAGTAAATGTTTAAAAAATAATCCATTATCTCCCCTAACAATTAATAAAACTCCAACATTATATCCACTAACTCTTTATTATGGTAAAAAAATAATTTATCTCATGTTAAAAAAATACCCTATAACTTCTATAAGTTGGGACAGGCCACAGAAATAACATGAAAGACCCCCTGTGGTAAAAGCCCATTTCTCTGTCCCAACTGCTAGAAGTTATAGGGTAATTAATTATCTCAGATCACAAACATTATAATATATTCCAGGGGAAGAACAGACAATTTTAACTAAATTTGTACCGCATTTAATTGGTAATTGTTAAATCAATTGTCCTAAAGTTAGTTTTAAAACAGCTTGTTTCTGATGTTGGGGCTAATAAAATATGAGCATATATCTTTTAAATTACACAAGAAAAATTATTAAATGTACTTAATTCATTGGTGTTTAACGCCCGGCTCAAGGGTAGATCATATGCCCATTTTTTATTTGTTTTCAATGACGGTTTATATTCATGATTGGTTGGCTTTGTTATACCAACTTTTGGACTAATTAAATATGGGCATATTTATATGTTAAATAATAGACATACTCCTGAAAAATTCGGAAATTTAGTTATTTTAATAGTGTTCAACACAAATACACGGGTATTTCACTTCTACAATTCGGGATATGCAAATTGTTATAGTCACAGGACCCCCCACCCAAACAACTGTAAAAGCCACAGTGAAGTTAAAATCAAGTGTTCTTCCCCTGTTGAGTAATAAATACTCTAAAAAACAAACATATTAAATACACGCAGTATCACAATTCTCTTTATATACAGAAAGACTTTAAGGAATGTCTGAATTTACTATAAGCATTGACAGACAACCGTCAAAGTCTTGGTATGGCAAATAGTATAAAGTTCATTTTTGGGGTACATTTTATACCATGAACATTTTGCAAGACAGGTTATACAAGTTACAGAAAGCTAGCTAATTTAGTTTGTTTTTTTTCTTCAGTTTGTTGGGAGCTTTGCTCTTCTCGTAAAATCTTATTTCAGCAAAATGACAATAAGAATACATTTAACAAAATACAAGGTAAACTCAGCAATATATAATAGCAAAGATGGCAATTCAACAAAAAAAGCTCCAATTATCATTGCAGACACCTAAATAAATGGGTATGTTTGTTTGATTGGGGTTTAACATCGTACTCAAGAGTATTTCACTATATATATGACGATGTGCCAGCCCAATGGGTGAAAGAAACCACCCTCGACACCACTGGCAACAAACAAAGACAGGACGGGACAAATAAAGCGGTATCAGGACACAATACAGACACCACAATTTGACAAACAGATCGGCTTGCTGTTCCCCTTTTGCTCTGAGAGCACCATGAAGCTCCCTCCAACTGCCCGCTAAATAAATGGGATGCTCCCAATACACACTGAGAGCAGCAGAAAGAAATTGGTTCTCTGTGTTCCTCTTTTGCTCTGAAAGCACCTTGCACTGCACCACTTATAACATAATAAAGAAAATTGCATTTTTAGCACCATAATAAAGCATAAGCTTACACTGTGTCTCAGTTTCTTTCCTTGTTTAGTTTTTCGGCAAATACAAAATCTTCAAATAAAAATGAGATTCACATGTGCAACAACGACATAAAAAGCACTATTATTAACAGAATAAAAAGAAAAATTGTTTTTTCAGCACAAAATTAATTCATAGACATGTACAACAAGTGTCAGTTCGTTCAGTAATTGATGTTTCTTGTGCAAAATACAAAACATTCAACTGAAAAAAAAAAATCATCTTGAATGACCTCCATCCACATTAACTTGTTTGTTTGATTGGGGTTTAACATCATACTCAAGGATATTTAACTTATATGACGATGTGCCAGCCCAATCAGTGAAGGAAACCACCCTCGACACCACTGGCAACAAAATGACAGGACGGGACAAATACAGGATGTAATACAGACGCCACAAACAGATCAACTTCCTGTTCCCCTTTAGCTCTGAGAGCACCAGGTCAACATGAAGCTCCCTTCAACCACCCACCCATCCACATTAACAACTTGAGTCACTTGACACAAAAAACAACACAAATGCATATTGCAACAAATGGCAAGAACATGTACAAATACATAATGCCTAGCTCTAAATAACAAATAACATTGAATCTGTATGACCTAATTATTGCTGAAGACATTTTTAAGAGAGAAATAATTTACTTTGACATGAAAATGGATGTTGAGTGGATGTTTTATGGGTTGGTCTAACCCAAAAATGATCAAGAATGAAAATGAGATGATTTGAAGCAGGATATTAAAAGCCATGGAATTGTTCTCCTTTGGAAGATAAAGTGCAGAATCATGGTAGTATTCTGCTATGTCTTCATTGGCTATATTATAATTCATTCTAGGATAAACATTAATTTGTTTGTTTGTTTGATTGGTGTTTCACATTGTACTCAAGGGTATTTCACTTATATGACGACGGACACAAATACAGAGCATCACAAACAAATCTGCTTCCCGTTACCCTTTAGCTCTGCGAACACCATGGCGACAGAAAGCAACCTCTTTTCTCGCCTCTTACGATCGACCGAGGAAGCCGAGGGAGTATTCTGCAGGGTCACATGTGGCCCATTACCTGAGAAAAGAATATCTTACCGCTGTAGCAAACAGGTGAGAGAGTGAAGAATGCGGATTCCACTGAACACAACTGACTAGCCATTTACTCTGCCGCGTAATCTTTTTCACAGACTCCGCTGGTGATGAGGCTTTCAGATTTGTCAGGGCTAATACACGACGACTGAATACAGAAATAAAGAAAAAAAGTTAAATTAAAGAAGCATTTTATTTAATCCTTGGTAAACATAAATACACACAGATTCCCTAGGCATCCACTATCCTGAAAGCCTTTTCATGAAGGTAGTGACAGCGAACAGTATAAACTATGTGAATATGTTTAAACTTAGTAACTATGTAAACTAGCTAAAAAAAACACCCCCGCAATTGGGGGAGCCACAACATGTGAATCGCTCATAAAACTGATGGTCGAAAGGCGGACTTGATCCTGTGAACGGTACATCGAAGCAGGTTCAGTTTGGTAAGTGCACATGCTACCACTAAGCCACGGACGCGGGCACACAGGGGTGAGACTGAATAAATCCTTATCTATTCCCCTGTACACAATTGAACTTTGCCAGGAGAAAGACTGTAAGAATTAGAATGATTTAGATTTATCCTTACATTTAAGACTAAAAGAATAAAGTTTAGTCAAATCGACATATAATATTGATTTAAACTATATTCTCTAGATTTATATTTTCAGGTCATTAACTGGAGTTACTTCCCTTTATTTGATTTCACTTGTTTTATAATTGCTTCAATGAGAATACATGTGTATAATAATTGTTAAGTGCATATTTTATAGTCATGTTTTATCCACAAAAAATGGGCTTTCAATGTTAAGCAATTCATAATTATTTAGGAGAGAGTGGGAGGGAGTAGCCCTGTAGGTGCAATATTGAGTCGATCTGTTTGTTATCACAAGTCTTTGTATTTTGTTCTATATCTGTCCGGTCTTCTCTTGGTTTGTAGTCTGCAGCATAGAGGGTGATTTCCTTCAGTCCACCTATTAGGCTGGCACACCTCCATGTGAGTGAAATAACAATCCACTTATTAGGCTTGCACACCTTCATGTGAGTGAAATAACATTCCACCTATTAGGCTGGCACCCCTTCATGCGAATGAAATAACATTCCACCTATTAGGCTGGCACACCTTCATGTGAGTGAAATAACATTCCACCTATTAGGCTGACACACCTTCATGTGAGTGAAATAACATTCCACCTATTAGTCTGGCACACCTTCATGTGAGTGAAATAACATTCCACCTATTAGGCTGGCACACCTTCATGTGAGTGAAATAACCTTAGCACCGTGTTAAATCAAAGTCAAACAAACAAACAATTTACAGCTTCCATGAAATGGTCTTAAACATACTTCGTAGAATCCAGGTGGTTTTTCTTGAATTTTTTTCCTATTTTTGTCTTTAAGCAATGATTTGTCTCCTCAATGTAAACTTATATAATTATACCTTTTTTAGAGTTTAAGCAAAGTAAAAATAAATGTGGCTCTATGTGCAGGAATCTTTTTATGAATTATTTGATATTTATAATTAATTTTATTTAAATTTGCTTAATAGTCAAAAGATTTATTTTTTATCGAATCGTACTGTACTCAACAGGAGACTGCCATCAGTCCCTGCGTACTACAGATGATGTCTGAACATACCCAGCCAGGAGTGCCCATTCTCCAACACAGTCCACAGCCATAACATCAGCCTGTTGATGAGAAGAAGTGTTTAACAATTACCCAACCATGCTAGATAGACCTGTGCCATATTAGGTACAATTGTCTTGGCTGTTTGACTATAATTCCCAGTTATAGTGCGTGAGCACAAAGACCTAAAATAGTGAAGTTTTATTAAATGGAAAGCAGTATTCTGGACATTGATGTCTCTTTGATGTGTAATACAGACTACAAATATGAGGAAATGATGTTACCAGGCGTTTATGGATACGATCTTGAGGCTTGGAGCTACCCAGTGGCAGTAGGATTTATTTTATGATAGAATTGAAGGCAGTGCATTGCAGTTCCTTGAAGATTTAGAACTGGTCTTTATGGTGTTGATATTTGACATATTAAATTGCAACAAAAAAAGGGGCAAAGTATTAAGACTTCATTTAGTTTTTGTTTGTTACTTTTGTTTACTCGAGGGTAATCTTTTATCAAGAGTCGTTAAGTCCTACTTTGTCACATTAGACATTATATTTCATCAAGTGTTCAGTTAGCTGGGCTCAAGTAGAGATTTGTGCTGCTGTACACCCTCCTCCCGGGACCTCTCCCCGCTCCTGCGCATGCGCCATCGACAAGTGCCTTCAGCCCTCGTTTCTGTTTCCCCCATGCCCCTCTCAATTCCTGGCTAGGGGTCTGCAATCATGTCAAAGTTGCATCCCAAGTGATCATAGGAATTGAGCTTCATTTCCATAGCCGCGTTTCATATTCTCGGTTATAGGGTGCATTGAACTTACATTTCCCAAATGAGTGGCGAATTTCTGGATATTGATGTTAACGATGGCTGGTTTATGTGAAATACCGAATAATAACTGAGAATAAGCCATTAGGCTCTATATGTATATGAATTCTCAGTTATATCAGGACTAGCCTACATGTAGTCCGAGTGGCCCTGACGTTTTGTTTTTGATAATGCCTGACGAAGAAAACAACATCAGGGATCGTCCCCTATTGAAATGTGTTGAAGCTAAGCACCCACAGTTCTGTGGGTGGCAAAAGCAGATCACTGATTGGTCCTTGCGTCACGGGTCATAGGTTCACTGCATGCAAATTTAATTAGGTCATATTATTTCTCTGGACATTTATCATGTTTATATGATTTACAAAGTCTATCAAACAAGTGTTTGCTTAAATTATTTGTATTTAATTGTTAGTTTCACATTGTTCACAATTTTTTTACGCTAAATATGCAGGAAATAAGCAAATTTATTTTCTACTAATGAACTTTGACCCCAGCTTCCGCGAGTGATGTAAGCGTTTGTGATCGAGCTGTGTTTCAAAATTATGACAGACGGTGTATAGGCCTACTTTATGCGCTGTAAATTCGATAAAATTTAGTGCAAATGAGAGTAGAATGGCACAATTAAGTTAGAAAAGGAAAGAAACAGGCAAGGTAGCATTTTCATAATCAATAAGTTTGCTGGTACATTTTATTTGTGACTTTCAGTGATCTATATATTTTTTGACAAAAAGCCTTATGGACAGACCTCAGACGTTAGTTTTTGCCCATCAGAAAATAACTCAAAAACTTTCGTCTGAGCCTCTCAGACTAGACTAACTCATGAGTGAGTATTTGATGGCTATCCTGTCATAACTGAGAATTATTGCCGTTAGGCTGTATATATAGCCTTAGCCCTGTTTACATGACTGAGTGCTTCATGTAAACAGGGCAAATATAGACTATGCATATGAATTCTCTGTGATATCAGGACTAAGCTTGAATTAGATCCAGGTACCGTCATTATATAGCACATGCTATACTGACGCTTGATGAATGTAAATAAATAACTTGCAGAGACTAAAGTACACGTCTGTACGTAAATATGCATACAAAAACTGCCTTTTCATATCTTATATTAGCCCTGTAAAAATGACAATAAGTAATTCCCCACTGCCGTGTTTACAGAGTTAATCTAATATCTGCAGCGCAGATCTAGGTACCACATATCTGTCAAAGCCGTCTGCTATTTGTTTAAATAAAACCTGTAACTTGCGCGTGAATATA
>JARFOD010123200.1:0-14349 GCA_031763545.1 Mopalia muscosa
ACAGATAGTTTATAGTATTACCTTTGTAATTCAGTCACTTTGAATCGGATTTAAAACCCATTTGGGAATACCTTTAATGAACTAACAAATTGTTAATGTACGAGACTGAGATGTTGCTTGCTCTCTTATATTTGTCCGCTATATGTAGATGTACATAATTAATGTTCGGTTTGTAATCATATATCATTATGGAAGACCTGCTGAAGACTAATACTGATACATTTATGCATGGACACGGACAGGCTTATCTATATAACACGTGTGTTAACCTTTATATCTGTGTATAGGGGGTCGTTTGCGCCATATTATAAATAAACAAATACTATCAGATTTCAGATTTCAGATTTTATTTCACTCTTATCGCATACATGGATAACATTATCGAATGTTAAAATGGGGCCCGTTTCACAAAGCGATCTGAGGTTACGCAAAAGTTATTACCATAACCAGCGTTGTACACATGGTGTTACCATGACAGTTACGTCCAGCGTAAGCTAAGATCTCTTTGTGACACGTGCGTCAGGACCTGAAACACTATAACCGTCTGGGACCGGTTGCTCAAAGCTCTGGTAACTTAACGGATTGATAGTGGACGATGCGCAACAACTACTTTTTATTATGACGTAACGACAATTTCTTTGTGACGCAACGTCATCTAACAGGCTGTTTGTGTATAGCAGAGCTTTGAGCTGTCTGTATATGATGAACAGGCATGCTTATCGTCTTATAGAAGACATCTACATGAGCTGCTCTTCGACATCATATTTTCCCTATTTCGTAGCATCGTGTAGATACTTTATTATTAATAGAGATATCGATCTATTTGTATGTTTAAAATAAACTATGTGAGCGTTACCGCATTAAACTTATTCATATTACAGCTGCTTCTACATCGATACTGTAAATTAATTATTAATAAAGACTTAGCTGGCATTTAATGATTGTAGCGCTGTATTACGAGCTAACATGTATTGACATTAATAATAAGATATTTTTTAAATTAAATTAAATTATCTTCTCTAGCCAAGAGTTTTATTCTGAGCTACAATACATTACAACCCTTGGCAGATTGAGCGAATATCACCAAATGCTACTGTCAAGCGATTGATTGGTTGCATGAGAAAGACGCTTCTAGTAAAACTGACAGCGATAGTCAATAATACAAATTGTCGGTGAAGTGTTGTCGATAAAAGGATTTGTACCCACCCCTAACGACACCAAATATCAGCATATACGCCAGTAGTGCTTCACAATGTTAAACAAATTGTCAAAACTTGAGAACAAAATTGAACATAAGTATGTAATCAGTGCCATAACTCGAAACTTGGTCGTTTAGTCCGCCACTAGGCGGCGTAGAATCGACCAATCTATCATATGCATTCGACTGGACGTTTTCGTTAGTCACGGTGAAGACGTGTACGTTCCACGAATATCTTTCAACTTGTACGTTCGCGGGTTTCGTTGAGCATGGAACTACCATGAATGTTTTTCCCGTTCAATGGGTCACGTGTTCAGAAAACATGGCTGTTCATCCCGCGCCCTGACTATATTACCAGGAAGTCAAGAAGCGAAGCTCTGCTTTTAGCCACTGTAATAAAAAAAAACAGCTGATTAAAAAAAATTAGAATGTGGGTCAACATTAGATGGAATTTTTTTAGATTTCAGGTTGATTAAAATTATTAGTATCGTCAATTTGCTTGTTTGTTTAATTGAAGCATAATCTGGTATTAATTTCCCCTTTGCTTTGACATATCCACATTGCAGAAGTGAAATGACCGTAATCATGGGGTGCCACTATTATATAAGTGAAATAGTATATGATGTACACTTATAACATAAGTGAAATTACCTTACTTGATGTTGCCTTTATGGCGGAGAACCATCAGCATATATAAGCGAACTTATAATAATTAACAAAAGTTAAGAAGTATGCTTATAATATAAGTGAAATAACATAGCATTGTGTGAAAAACTTCAATATTAATATAGGTTTGTTGGAAAGATAATTTGCTAGTGTCGACTGGAGAGGCTGGCGTAGAATAGACGCGAATACCTATCTTATATTTCTAAAAGCAATCACACTGACACAGGGATGTAGATCAATTAAAATCGAAAAATCGTCTTATGTTCTAGATAACTCCCTGAGACAAGTTTCTAAATAAGCCTAAATCTCGAGTTGTGTTATGGGTAACCTACAGACATCTCGAGAGAAGGTAATGACCATAAATATGGGACGTCCAGCCGTACGAATTCTCTGGAAATAAGGCCTGCCTATGATTAAAAAAAACAATATAGAATCTGTATGGCCTCTTATACCTCACAAAAAAAAAAAAAATTATGTCCTCTTCGTTGAACATTCACAGAGGAATGGTTCCCAACTGAGTGAGACCGAAACATTCATGCGTGTCCAATCAAAAGATGAGCAGGGTATATACTGCTGCAAAATTATTGATTTTCAGGTGAAAATAGACATCAAGTGGTCGTTTTATGGATCGAACTAACCCACAAGTGTTCAAGGAAGAAGTCGGAGTGGTGTACATCAAGGTTAGGCAATGCCATTTTTATATATTGAAATAATATCATATAATATCATAATCATGGTAGCGTTCGCTTATTCCTAAAGGTTAGGAAGACTAAAGTAGCGTAGCTAGACGTAGATTAAATCTCCAGGGACTACATAGGGCGAATACCATGTGCGTGTTCTTTTTTAATCTCTGGAGTTGCAGTCTGCGTTATTAAGCTATAGACTGTTTATCTCGTATATTTATATAATATTTGCCTATGTGTCTCATAAATGTATGTGAGATAAGGCTAGTGGTTCAATATGAACACAAATACATAAATGAATAATTTATCTTTGTATAAAAAAAATTTAAAAAATAAAAACAGCTGATACTTGGTGGTTATGAAAAGGTTTGATTTCGTCTGCTATTTGTGGCGCACAAATCAAATAAATGAACAAATCCGGTAAATTTAAATACGGCCTTATTTAAGCAAATGTATACAAATGCGAAGAAAATAAAGTTTACGTAACCAATTATTTGACAGCAATTTAATTATAAGTCATCCCCCGGTCCTTGTGTGTACTGCGCATGTACTACCAGTAACTATTTAAGAATTTAGACAGGTTTAAGCTATTAATAAATGCTATGAAATATAAATCTGAGAGTACCCGTATGTCGGGTCATATATATACTCGTAATACCATGTGACCGGGGGGCAATAAGTACACTCAGATCTAAACACTTTATAACTGTAGAGGAAATTCCACTTAATGTGTGTATAGTCGAGTTTTGCTTACACACTGATATACGCTACATATTAAATCTTTCGCGCATTGTTGCTTCATTCAGGGCGTCTAAGAGAAATTTTATTTTTTAAAAATTAGAGCTCCCTGCATTTCCGGGGGCCCCTTTTCGATGCCACTTAGTTCCAGGGGTCGAAATTGTGGATTAACGGGTGACGATTGAACGACAGTGGTTTTTCATTCTACGGGACTATATCAAATTCATTTTTTGGGCTAACTTGGGGTTTAACGCTTGAATGAAGGAATTTACTCTTTAACTATGGTTGGCGGTAACCCAACGTCACGATTAAAGATAATCCCGTGGCCCATGACAAATCAGGAATTTACGTATCCGTTGCCCCTTGGGCGAGGAGCAACAGGGCAACAAGCACTCGCACCTGCTAATATAGGACAAGTTTGAAACTAGCCGGTCACATTAACTTAACATTGGAGAAACATCAGGTAATAAGTCAATTAAATTGATTGATTGATCCATTCAGTCGGCATGCATCAAGAAAGTAGGTAAATAAATAAATAAATAAATAAATAAATAAATAAATAAATTTTTTATTTGAAAAGTTTAGATTAAGTTAGAAAAAAAAGAAAAAAAAAAAAAAAGAACAATGGTTACGTTGAGAGGACAACAAGAATATAAATAAATGTAAATTTAAATAATAAATAAATAGGATATTTTAAAAATTAGATAAAACAAGGATTAACAGATATTATATATAAACTTTTTATTGTACAATGTTTAAGTTCAACAATCTTCAAGAAAATCATTTTTTTAAAATAAGATTAAAGATAATAATGAAATAAATTTATATCTCAACAGTTAAGTTGAGCATGTCAATGTAATACATACATGTGTAGAATACTTGCTCAATAAAATTGTTAACACTGATATATCTAAACACTTACATGTGGATGAGTAAAGCATTTGTAATATAAAATGGGGAGTACCCGTATGTCGTATCATATAGACTCATAATAACACATTGCAGGGGTCAATAAGTATAAGTAAATCCAGCACATTATATTAATGCAGCGGTAATTCCACTTTATGCTTTTTAGGTAGACTTTAGTCATATAGTATATATATTGTCATATATAGTAGGCCTATATATTTACGCATTGACACGCTTTCTCGTAAAGCCGTTTAGTGGCGTACACACATACAGGCCGTCATGAACGATTATCAAAACTCACCCCCCCACCTAGACATATGAACCATGTCTTTACCTCTCATTGTATTGGCGGGCGGTATGGCAAGCGAAGTGTTTCAATATTCTATATTTACTTTCTTTGCTTTATATATAAGTTTCTTGTCCATAATTTATAGTTTTCATTGCATATAGTTTTATTTATATTCTATATTTAAAATATATGTGCAATATTTTTTTATATATTGGTTGTAAAAGTTTTTATATCTATGCGATGATTTGGATTTATATGCATGAATTTTTATTTGTCTTCAAAACGAACTTAAATATAGTAATTGCAAAAGTGCATTATGGGGTATCCTAATGGCTCGGCCATTGATATGTGTAACAATCATCCAATGAAATTTCGCCTTATGAATGTCTAAATGGTTAAAATTATTATATTTCCCAGAATGCAATTTTACAGCATAAAACAAAATATAAAAAATTGGACAACAAATATATAAATTCATGAACAAATCTAAATGTGTAGACAATACAGATATATAAATGTGTTGAATGCAAATGCAGTTTTAGAACATAAATTACAAATATACAATTAAAATATAAATTTGTTGAATGCAAATGCAGAATAAGATATATTACGTTTTTATTCATGAAACACTTCGCCTGCCATAGGGCGGTTAGGAGTAAGCTTAGTGTTGCCCTGGTGCTCTCAGGGATTGTTGGCAAAGTGCATTCGATCTGTTTGGGATGTCATTGTATTACGTTAGGATTTTCCAGTCTTGTCTTTGTTACAGTGAAGTCAAGGGTTAAGTACGGCGTTAAACTACAATAAAACACTTTCAATGTAGTATTTTCACAACTCAATATGAACAAAAATCCGTTATTTCTCTTTGCAAATACCATAAACCTGACTGATGATGGGGTTAGTTACCCCTCGGGCATCTGGCTAAGGCCAGTTTGTTTGTAGAGTAGCAATACTGCCTTTACTTAGCACTGGAGGAAGATTAACTTTCCAACAGTATCAATACACTTCACATTTAATGGTTGTGATAATGCCAATCAATCATTCATTGAAGCAATCAAGCATTCAATCAATCAACCACTCCATCAGCCAATTATTCAATCAATCAATCAACCAACCAACCAACCAACCAACCAACCAACCAACCAACCAACCAACCAACCAGCCAACCAACCAACCAATCAATCAATCAATCAACCAACCAACCAACCAATCAATCAATCAACCAACCAACCAACCAACCAACCAACCAACCAACCAACCAACCAACCAACCAACCAACCAACCAATCATATTTAAGAATAACTCTTGTCACTTATTTCTTTAGTTATAGCACAACAAGGCAATCAGAGGAGGATAAGAAGAGAGCTTCCTGTTGCCCTGGTGCTTTCAGAGCCAAGGGGCAACATGAAGCGAATCTATCTGTGATGTCTTTGTATTACATTAAGCTTACGTCCTATACTTGTCCTGTTCTGTCTAGTTTATCACCATTGGCGTCAAGGGTAGTTTCCTTCAGCCATTGGGCTGTCACGCCTTCATGTGAGTGAAATAAGCTTAAGTACTGCGTCCTAATTCTGATCAAACAAACAAACCCAAAGAAATCAACTGATCTGTGATCTAAATTCATTAAGGATTACATCACTTGGGGCCTCCGTGGTATTCCATGTTTGACTTAGGATTCAACCAAAACATATGTACCACATACGATGGAGGACTGCAGTAATATAGACATGAAATATATGCAAGAGTCATAAAAACTGATACCGGCTATTGGTGGAGTGATTTTTACAAAGTTTCATCATACATGTATGAAGTAAGGCAGAGTAAGAAATTCGTCGTACAATACTCTGAATCACCTCAAATTTCTGTGAAAAATCTTAACTTTTCTAACAAATTGATGTTTTCTGACAAATATCCGAAAATGTCAGCTTTCTAACGGAAAAATTCATCTGAGCACTGCCTCTTAGAAAAAATTTACAATTTATTTTAAATAGCTTCCAAAATAACAATTTTATGGAGGATTGGAGGTGATTTAGGCCCTAGAGTGTGATGCTTAATTGTTCTGAATCAAACAAAGATAGCATTACTAATATACCACCATCTTTCTCTTTATAGCTATGGTTTTGTTGGTTGTACTTTCACTTGGTGCGATCATAGTCAAGGAGTTTTTGAATTATTAGGGAATATTTTCATCCTAAGATTTTATTGTTATGATCATAAACTAAGAGATGTCACTTCTGTAAAGGAGTTTCGATCTGTTGAATAGAGGCCTATTCAGTTCCCCTTTTAAAAACTGCTGCCCAGGGCTAACACAATTGCAATGATTTTATTGTTATGATCATAAACTAAGAGATGTCACTTCTGTAAAGGAGTTTCTATTTGTTGAATAGAGGCCTATTCAGTGCCCCTTTTAAAAACTGCTGCCCAGGGCTAACACAATCAGTGAAATTTATAACTAAACTTGTCCTCAATAATATTTATCTTTTCTATTAATCAGTCATTGTAGCAGTCATAGAGAGGATTAAAGGGATTCTCTTTGCAGCCATTCATGTATTTGTCTGACAATTTTATACAATCTGTATTTGGATAATAATAAATCTCACTGAGTCTTATTTTATGCTTGGATTATATAAAAAGATGGAAATCCCCAATAGTGGACATGTATCGTTTGAGCTTTGCCCATTTGAGAGGCTGAGATGAGTTATATGGGTAAAACTGTTGTGCTCTGGGAGCAATTTGTCATTTGATTATGCCTGGCCATCAGTTTTGAGCCTGGGCAAACTAACCGATAGAAGCAGGAGAAATGGGGGGATTGCCTCTATTACTAAAAGATGACCCTCTAAAAGTTATATCATTTTGGAAGCCAGGGATCAGAAAAGCTTGCTATTGCCATTGGTTAGTTGTGATTTATAGGCGATTTGGCATCAGGCTTGATAGTGAGACCGGGGGCTTCGGCCGGAAGAACTGTCTTGTCTAATCTGGCTCCAAGAACTCCCCATCTCCCGCCGAAGCAACGTAATTATGATAGATATGCCCCAAGAAAGACGGATCATAAGGATTTTACTTGTCGCGTGGTAATCCCCCCTTACAATATCATGGCGAGAAAAATTGATCACATTTTCAATTATAGATGAGAAGATTTATAATTGTCAAATCCGCCATTCTCTAGAAGGCAGGTGCCCGGCTCTTATCTCCTAGTTTAACAATGCCATCTAGAGATTCTAGAAACATTTTTTTTTTTCTTGGCTAACTCATATTGCTTCTTGCTTAGGCTACATTGAAGCATTTGATTGGTCCCTTGTGTGTAATGTAGTGTGAAATATGAGGCCATATACTACTTGTGTCTCCATGTATTTGACCTAGCACATGTGCAATTGAGAAATAACCCATGTCCATTACTTTGATAAACATGTGAATATGTCAGTCGGGGCCATTTGTTCGGTCAAACAGTAATTTACAGATTCGAGGGGAAATTAGGTATCATGCATGATCTGATGTAAATACATTTATTGTTTCTCCTTTGCTTTAACTTTTATTGATTGAAAGATTATTATGAGAGTTGTTTGGCCTACATACATGTAACATACATTGTAACAATGTTTGATCATTTTTGCTATGCCATGTTTTTTTTTCCCACTTTTAATTTATTAGTATTTTAAATCCAAAACTTCATTTTACTCGTTTTAATACTTTATTTTGTATTATCAGCAGTGTATGTTTGATTGTTCAAGTGTATTTCACTTATATGATGATGGGGTACTTGTGTTATCATCAACACAATCATAATATGAAGCAGTGGGTTTTATATCTTTTTAAAGATGAATTATAGGAAGAGAAATAAAAAAAGTAAAGGAGATACTAGTTAAGGTGATACATCTCTCAGGATCAGGTACACTGTAACTCTCATTCTCTTTAGTGGACAGGCCCGTGAGTGAGTGGGTGGGCCATGGCCCTGCAGAATACTCCCTCGGCTTCCTCAGTCGATCGTAAGAGGCGAGAAAAGATGTTCTGTTGCCCTGAACTAAAGGGTAACGGGAAGCAGATCTGTTTGTGATGTTCTGTATTTGTGTCTGTCGTCATATAAGTGAAATACCCTTGAGTACGACGTTAAACAGCAATCAATCAAACAAACAAACTTTAGTGAACACACATGTATTCATTGGTTATTTCTCTTAAATACCATTTTGTAGGTTAATTTATTCTTAACCCATACTGAATCTGTTGTTTGTGACATATTATACAACTTTTAAACACTCATTACCTTCTCTTGAGATGTCTGTAGGTTACCCAAAAGAACTCCAGAAAAAGGTTTATTTAGAAACTTGTCTCTAGGAGTTTATATAGAATATAAATCATTATATAGAATATGAGATGATTAATCGTTTTAAAAAAATATACAAATACATTGTTCTTACGTTTTCTTTCTTGTTTCATGAGTAGCTACATCATGTAATTTTATTTCAAAAACAAAAATCATGTAACAAATTCCTTGGTTATTTTTCTTCATTACAACTTGAAACAAGAGTTAATTGTTGGCTGCATTTTTACTACCTTATTTAGAGGATTAATGATTTTGGTATGTAAAGTCTAGCCTATCTGTTCTTATACTGATATATGTCATCATGGGAAGAGGTATTTTCACGTTTACATGATATTTTTGTGTGATATGTTTTGCTGATTTATGTAGTTTTGGTAAGTAAGCTAAATTCTTGTATTATTACTCTTCAATATATTTTAATTATGCTAGTGTTTTAACTGAATATTATTACGAATGCTAGAAATGTCAATTATTTATTAAGAAATTGAGGGTTATTTCATTAGATGAAAATCATAGCCTTTATCGAACAAAGGTTTTTTTTGCCTCCCCAAAAGATTAGAGTTAGTGTCAACATAGGGAACGAACATTTCGTGACAAAAGACTAATTATGAGTCTAATTTCTTCTAGAAATTTGGTTTCAGCTTTCATTATGGAGAAGATCAATTTTCTGTGGTATTTTCCCTCTTGAATTTTCTCAAGATCCCGTTGTGCCCCTACTAAATGGAACGTCTTGATATAAAGCTGTCTAAAATGTAGCCTCTCGTATTACAAGGGGGGTAAATATGGTCAAGTGTGGGGAATTGAGAAAAGCCTGTGATTGTAGGAATGGTTGAAAGCTTTGATTTGTTGGCATGCTGTGTCATGAATCGCTGAGAGGTACTCAATGGCAATGTGAAAGTCCATAACGGGCAACAGCTGAGCCAATAAATCTACATCTTGGCAACAAGGCTTGAGCAAATGAAGCCTTTCAAAATCTCCAGCAAGAGGAGACCAGCGAAGATTTTTGACAAGGAAACTTCACACCATAAAGCACAATTTTGAGTCCATTTAGAACCGACTTCCAAAGAAAGTGTTATACGAGCTGCAAAAGTCGAAATTCTCCAGAAATTTCTTTGACGTCTAAGAGATGTTTAGTCTGTGGATTCTAGGCTTAACAACCCCCTACATAACCAATTCTCAACACAGAATAACGGTTATTCTCTGAGTTTCGGCAAAAATTATTTAGAAATGAGACAAAATCTTTCATAAAATCAGCCTTAGTCCATATTGTTTTTTTATGTTTAAATTTTTACACACATCTATATCAAAGTTTAAATGTTTATTTGTTGAGCATCAGGGCCGGTATTCATTAAGCTACTTAAGTATTTCTTAAAGTTAAAAAAAACTTAGCGAATTATCAATCCTCACTTTAGGTACATAAACACTCTTTTGATGAACTTTTTACGATCTCAAATGAAAGATTATAAGTAATATGTATAAAATGTAAACATAATTATTATAAAATTGTATTTTCTTCGATTGACAATGGAAGGCTTAATTTTGGCTAAGTTTTTCTTAACTTTAAGAAATACTTAAGTAGCTTTATGAATACGGGCCCTGAACACTAACATTTAACAAGTGTAAATCACTTTTGTAAAATCAGTTTTTTTTAAATTGCAATGAAAGTGGATTCTGGTTATCTGTGTTTCCATACGACAGTGTCTTTGCTATTTTTGGGTAATGCCAATGTCTCAAATCACCAGCCACTTCCCAAGGTACATATCTTAAAGAGCAGTTATGATCCCTAACCACATAGGATAATGATGCTTAAAGCTTGAATTGATGTAGCCCGGCCAGTAGCCCAATTAACATTGAAAAATTGTTAAATGCTGAAGATAAACCTTTTGCCAAGATGTGCCCCATGTCTTCACGAGTATTTGAAGAACGATGGATCGTCCTGTCAATTTGAAATTCTCTTGTGTAAGATGTAGTGGGGCATCAAGGGGCACTTTGATAGATTAGAACCTCAGAATTTTGACACAAGGGCCTTGCTGGTGGTCCCCTGAAACACCTGACAGCTGCCCCTCTACCTTAGACTTTTGGTCAGTTCTCCTGTTCATGTCTTCCAGACACCCCTAGTTGACGACATCTCATACCCTGTGGCACCTAATTAAAACCTCCCTTGTCACATGTTGCTTTAAATGTTGTTTTTTGTCATTAATCAATCAATTTGCTGCAATGGTTGACAACGATTTCGGAAAGAAAAAAAAAAGAATCAAATATTCCCTGTTAATTGTTTTCTACTTATATATAGTAAAAGCACATTTTTCAAGTATGATAATGAATTAAGACCACTTTACTTTTTGGAAGAGACTTCTTATTCCTTGGCCGGCGGCTGTGGCTTTGTGTTAGCATGTGCACTTCCTAATCCTACTCCATTGTACTGTTCATGGGATCAAGTCCGTCTGTCAACCATCATGTATATGAGTGAGTCAAATGATGGGGCTCCAGCAATCATGGGGGTGGTTTTTACGAGGTATCTTCTAGGTTTTTCACCGTAACAAGGCAAGGAACAGGGTGAAGTGGACAATCCATTGTCATATAAGTGAAATACCCTTGATTACGACATAAAACCCCAATCAAATAAAACAAACAAATCTTCTAATTCCCTCTTTCAATAAAATATACTTTAAAACAAATTTCTACATTACATTTTCATCATTTTTTTGGCTATAAATTAAATTCATAGCATATAGCTTATGAAAAATATATATATATTTTCCACTTCATATTAATAAATGAAGGGAGAAAAATGTGCTATTGCAATACATGTACATGTTCCCAGACATAGATCAAGAAAAGAATGCAATATACATATCAAAGCCTTTTACCTGTACCATAAGATAAGTCTTTAATTTATATGTAAATATAATTTATATATATAATATACCACTGTGGTCTTGTTTTCTCTTTTCTCTAAAACAACAATAATGGTCAGTATTGGTGTTAGCTGGTGTATTGTGTTTGCACTACATGTACACACAAGCAGTAGCTTTTTAATATTGCCGTTATTTTCTTTTGATCTAAAATTCACCTGATAACAGCATCAGTATTCATGGCCATAGCCCTTCACTTCTTTTTTCCCCTCATACTGTATTTTTTTCATCAATAGTTTTAGTCAATAATTTTGCCTATTGAGCAGCAAAGCCTTTGTCATGTCCTTTGTAATGCTCTGGTTGATTAAGCTATTAGCCACGGTGTTGGATAGATCCCAGATGTCATATGAGAACATTTATCATGTAAATAAACAGCATGGATCAGTGATAATCTCATAGGCTAAATCAAAGAACATCTTTTGTAGAAATATTCCATCGGAGTCAAATACATTTTGACCCAAGTCGCGAAACTCGGATTTCCTGTCTGGACTTAATGACTTGTCAGAGTTCGAAGGAAATAATAAAACTGACACTTGATCATGTGCCGTCACCTGTACTGATCACATGATCAATAAATATGTCTTTCCGTCCTAGTCAAGCAATGTTGTTGAACTAGCGAACCCTGAAGGGCACTTGATGGCAAAAGTCAATGGTTTATGGGATGATGTGATATTATGAAGCTGAGGCAGATCAAACATAGCTCTGAATAGAATAAAATGGCTGATGTCAAGTTCCATGAGAAGAGCAGTTGTCAGATTTCATAAAAGGTGGGAGAAGGTTTGCTCCCCGGGTCAATATCGAACAAAAGTCACTGGTAGGAGTAATGAAGCATGTTTTTGTGACGTGTAGCTAGATGGTAAACACTTGCCTTTCAAATTCCCCCGACCAATGGTGTAGTAAAGAGGACCCTCGTCTCGGATTGCACAATTAATCAGATTTTTCCTTTTATTCTTTATCCCTTTTCTTTTTGTTTTGTTTTCCCTCAGTGAGCAGGCCGTATGTCAGCATGCATTAATAATGTGACAATAACTTTCCATTGCTGTTGACAATAGAGAGGACTCTTTGCAAGTGTTAACCTCAAAAACAAATTTGATCCAGAAGCCTTTTAACCTGGTAGGTGCTTGCTTGATTATGATGGAGTAAGGTTACCAGAAATAAAGACCAAAAAATATCGATAATTCCAGTTACGATTAGTCTTTTTCCTTCGGTGATTAATTAAAGTGCTGACAAACCTTTGCATGCGATATGAGGCACGGTTATTTTTATGCTGTTTGCTCTCTTCCAAAATCAATCTTATTTCTGCCCAATGAAATTTGAAAGGTGAAACGAGTTGTTGAGAGGCCTTGTATCTGACATGGTAACTCTTCAGAGATGAAGGTAATAAAGGAAGCCCTCTTTCTGCCAGTCTCAATCATCAAACTTTAATGTCGCCTCTACATGCAACATTTTCAACAAGTACAATTTCTGTCATTGAAAGCTAAATGATCAAAGTCAATTATATTAACCAGCAAGCCAAGATCTTCAAGTTGCTCCATGAAAAAGTACAACCTTTTTTCAAAACTTTTATGGTAATCCATTATATATGTCAAAATAATTCTATTTTTTATTTTGTTTTATATGTTAATTTCTAAAGTAAAATGGAATTAAATTAAGCACCTGGCCTAGAACTCTTGACAGTCCGTTGAAAGCTTTTACAAAAAATTCACATTTTCCAATTGAAGATTTTTAAGAGGTTTATTTGTTCCTCTTTATGAATCCTATTATGAGTTGAGATCTTTATTTATTCTTTGTGACCCCTTGTACAAAGCATCATTAAGTTTTATTACATTTCTCTCTGGTAATGATGTTATTTATCGGAAAGGGACAAAGCATTTTTGGATGGGGAAGATTCGTTAAGATACAAATATCAAAGACACCCAGCGGAAATCATTTTACTCCAGATGCCTTTCTATGTATTGATTTACAATTCTGACTGAAATGTTCTTTGCTTGGCAGAGAAATATAAAACTGAATTTGCAGTGAAACGTGATGAAGGTCTTCAACCCTTTCCCCTTAGGGAATTGAAATGGGAGTGAGGAGCATGCAATAAAATATCTTTACCTCTGATGTGTTTCTCAGGTCATGCTAAGTTTAGGTTAATTATGAACTTGTATTGCTGGGTTATTACAGGTCATATAAGTCAATAAGGCTGTAGGGCAAACTGAAGAACAGATCTCTGGAAGCTTTAATTGACTAGATCATCCACAATACAGGACATTAGGTTTAATAATATATCAGTCAGTGTACTTAAGATATATGTAACGACACTCTGTTTGACTCCCCTTTTATTGAAGTGTTATTAGCCATGGTTTGTTATATGAAACACTTTGTTAGACTCCCCTTTGATTAAAGTGTTATTAGCCATGGGTTGTTATATGAAACACTTTGTTAGTCTCCCCTTTGATTAAAGTGTTATTAGCCATGGTTTGTTATATGAAACACTTTGTTAGACTCCCCTTTGATTAAAGTGTTATTAGCCATGGGTTGTTATATGAAACACTTTGTTAGTCTCCCCTTTGATTAAAGTGTTATTAGCCATGGTTTGTTATATGAAACACTTTGTTAGACTCCCCTTTGATTAAAGTGTTATTAGCCATGGG